>CAUYRT010093678.1:0-15298 GCA_963574885.1 Lepilemur ruficaudatus
TGCTCCTACACTAGATTTCCTTGATTTCTTTGACTAAAAAGACAATTTAACCTAGTGCCACCATTACAATTCTTTCCCATACCTTAGATGGTTTTGTTCTTCCAAAAATAGCTTTAGAAATACTATCATATACTTGAAAGGATACTAACTATCTAACTGAGTTGAAAGTCTGTAAGATTCTGTTGTTGCTGTACATTTAGTTACATTAAAGAGACTAACAGCCTGATAATGAATAAATTCTCTTTGTTCTCTCTTTTTTCCATTCTATCTACTTGATATATGAGAAACATTTTTAAATGGTTGGTGATAAAATTTAGTAATTGATTTTCAGAATGAAAATTTTTAACATTTATAGGTTTTTTTCCATTACTCTGCCATTTAAATAAACCAATAAATTAAAAAAAGAAAGAAAGATAAGAAAAACAACCTCACCCCTCCAGAAGAAGCTGAGAGTTGGAGATTTTCCCTGACTGTAAAGCACTGTGCTGAGAGTGGTATTGTATCTCCACTTTTTCCTACTAATAGTTTTGATGTGGATATTTTCTTTGTGATCCAGTGTGTAGAATTCTCTCAACTAGAGTCCGGCTTTCTCTCTGAGAGAAATGATCTATGTGTACATATGTTTGTTCAGTGTGTCCACAGGAGGAGGGGTTGTCAGGAGCCTCCTATTTTGCCATGTTGCTGGTGTCACTGAGTTCATGGGTTTTTGATTTTACTATCAAGTTCTTCTGTTTTTATGTGAGGACTGATAAAGATTCAAAAACTATGCTTGCACGTCCTCCTCTTCTTGCCTTGAATTTTAAAGAAAAAATTCCTGTTAATTCTTTGACTTATTTATTGAAGGTTGATCACAATTCAACTTAAATATACAGTGTTTTGTTTTTATTGAAATATATGTGTTGTAACCTTCATATTAAGTAAATATATACAACAATGCTGCCTTATGCAACTATTCATCTTCTGGTGTTACAACATTATAATATAGTGCTTTGTGCCTATGCATGTAGAGCTATAAGTGTGTGTCCTGTATAATTGCCAGCTTTCAAAAGAACAGAAGGTAGCCAAGAAGAATTTATGAAATGATTGATACTGCCTTTTGGAGATTATGAAATAAATTTTCTTCTACAATTTTGATAAAACCATTTTATGACAGCACTAAAAGATTCAGCTACATGTTAAAAATCATAGGCTGATGAACTTACTTAAATACCTACAGCACACTTATGAATAAATTTAGATTTCAATATACTTTGGAAATAGAAAGCACTTAGAATTTTACCTTTGCTTTAATAAAGTTGTCTATCTGAAGGCACTGATTTTTTTTTTTTTTACCAACAAATTCCTGAGAACCCAAGGGAACTCCAACTTCACATATTAAATCCTGAAGTAGCTTATAAATCGTTGTTTAATATTTGAACATCTACAAAGTGCTCACATCAGTTTATCTTCTCTGAAGTAGATACATCTCTAAGACGGTGCACAATAGCAGCTGAGCTGCAAAAAGTGAAAATGAAATTGTCATGTTTAATCACTTCCCTTCCTGAGAAGAAAGATTTAAGCATGCGAAAATGGAATCACTGAAGTCAGAATTAGGCCAACTGCTGTGACTAATATCTCCATGATGAAACAAGCTTGTTCATTTTGTATTCCAAGCTCCTCACATGATACATAAAACATAAAGACATCCAAAATTTCCTTCTTAAAAGAATGAATGAATCAGTGATGGTAGGGACAATTGCTTTTTCTTGAAATAATGAGTCAACGAGTGAAGAAAAACCTGATATATTCACTAAAAGATAGACCACCATAAAAATATTCAATAACAACAAGGCAGGATTTTTAGTCATGTAAGCTTGATTATGACTCTTGTCTCTGTCATTTACTTATTGTGTGACTTGAGGAAATGCCTTCATCATAGTTGCCATTTCTGCCTAATATTTTTTTCAGAAAAATATTAGGTACTTTATTAGGTTGTAACCAAAAATGTTTGTATGCAGCATCTGACCACTATTAGTACTCAATAGAATCTGTTCTCTCTGTTTTCCATTGAAAAATATGACAACAAAACATATTTACTAAAGAAAACTAAAAAAGTTTTCATTTTGTGATATTTTAATCACTTGATGTTGCTGGGGATGAAAAGGCTAATCAGTAACTATTTTGCATTCCTCTCAGTCAAGTGATTATTCACAATATGCCATATCGATCATGCCTAGCTGGGAATATTGATAAAATCAAGCTATAGGTTCAACCTTACAAATGTTTTCATGCCAATTTTAATTAAGTAGATATTTCTTTGGGTCTTGAGCATTTACTCCCAGTGAGTAGGTTTTTATAATCATTTTTTTCTATAAACTTGGTAAAAGAAGGCAATGGAGTAACTTCCATCCAAATAAATAATACACAAAGTTGAGTTTAACTCTTAAAAATTCAAATATCAAAAAAGAATGCCAACGTAGAGGCAAAGAAACATTTACCGAATATATTTGGAATAGTAAAGGTGAGAGGGGAGTATCAGAAGCCCAAAGGTGAAGCCAAATAGACTCTAGATATCATATTCCATTCTTCCATTTCTTCTTTCTTCCCTTATATCTTTCTTTCTCCTTTTACCCTACTCCATTTCAGATAACACTGGAATAAGCATGCTTACTGATTCAAGTTTCAAATTTCTCACTTAACTTCCTGACCATAGTAAATAAAGGGAGACGATGTCAGTTATATAATCACTGGAAAACAAGAAACTCATTTGATTCTCAATGAAAGCAAAACATTTTGTGATACTAATCTCTAAAATAACTTTGGTTTGTAGGATTTCATAAAGGGAAAACTGAGAAATATCATGAACCAATTTCTGAATAACATCCTATAGATAGTACTATAATGGGTTTTGTGTGGTTACTCCTTATAGTGCTCCTGAATAAAGGGATGTCTTAGTATCAAGCTGCAACTCAGGGAACATGATTCTTTGAGCAGGCCAAGTGGATGTTATCATAGTGGCATGGCTTAAAAAAGTATAGAACATAGAAATAGCTAACACAAAATGAATCAACCATATATTTAAAATATGTCCTATAAATAGAATTTCTCTAAGCTATACATGTGATAAGAGCAGACAGGTACGTTCTATGACAGGGCCTGGAGTGCTTATACTTGGACTTCCTAGGAGCAAAGTCATGATAGTGAACTCATGAAGAGGTTGATATACTTTTGTAGCAATTAAGAAGCCTAGCCGGCATTTTGTTTTAATTGAAGACTTAACCACATACTTCCTGTGACATCTGGCATATAATTGCCTTATCCTGTTATTTAATTTTTCATATGTGGATATCAAATGCACAATCAGAGAAAAATTCCTGGAGGCCACAAGTCAAAAATTTTATATGTTTAATTCACTCACAGTTTCTAAGCATTATGCACATGCTTGATAAATGTTTGTTGCATGAGTAAACCAAGCAAAGAAGCTCCATCTAAGTCAATTAGCCAGGATCACTAGACGTAAAATAAATGAAGGGCTTATAGGTATCACAATCCATAGTTTGAAAGTAATTGTGACACCTGCATTACAACAGTTATGGAATCTACTTTAAAAGGCTCAGCAGTTATAGTTGGTCAAGAGTCCTTGGCCATGGCAGGAACACATCTTATCACTCTTCCATAGCTACCGTGTTTTTAGAAACCTGGAACTGGGTCTACTATAACTGCACATTTAAGAAATCAAACCTACAGCTACCTCCTGTGTCCATTTTGTTTATAAATAGAGAGAAATGAAGAAAAAGTAATTGCAAATTTCTCTATATTCTCAATCCCAAGCAGGTAACTAAGCTTTTGTTCCCACAAAAGTCAATCTCTAATCTTAACATATTTATTCTAGTCTAGCATCCTTTGCATAATTCATATACATGCACAAACACACACAAAATTGTGGAAATAAATGAAGACCAACCAAATGAGGAAAGCAAAGGCTACTTATTCTGAGCTTGCTGTAGCAAGGGAGGCAGTCACTGTCACTTGCATTTGGCAGAGACTGAAAGGCAGAGAGAGGAGCGGAAAAGCTTTATAGCAGAAAAAGAAACAGAGGCTTCGGATGTGCCCTGATTGGAGGCTGCTGCCATGGGGAGGCTGGAGGCTGGTTATCTAGAAGTAGGACATCCTATGTGATTGGTTCTAAGTTGGATCTGGGGACAAAAATTAAGAAAGTTGTCAGTTATTAATCAACTCCTAGCCATTCGGAGTCAATTGTTACAGAAGTTTTATTCAGTTTTCTTGATTGTCACTGGCAGTAACAGTTATACTAGTCTCATGAGGAAGTATCAGACAAGGTGTGTGAAAGCAAAGGTGAAATTTGTTCTTGTTGGGATGGGTAATAAGCAAGAACCAAGGGACCAATATGCCTGAGGCATTTTACTGAGAATACAGGAAGGAGTCCTTTCCTTTGTCTCTTGGCATCAAATAAAAAATGGGTGGGGAACGTACCATGGGGCTTCACAAAGAGGCTGCAGTCTCGGTGATATTAAACAGGGAAAATTTTCCTATGAGCAAGCTCCATTAGGATTTTAGGGAGTAGAGTGTGTATATCATATAGATACATACAAACAGTATTGTGAACAGCTGCAGACTGTTAAGTTAGTGTTTGTAAGTCCTGTAATGTATATTTGTAACCTGAAGTTTCACTGCAGAGATCAAAGGGATTCAAGTTATGTCTGCCAAAATAATTACAACATATAGCAAAGTTCGAGATTAAGCATTGAGTCAATGAAGCTGATGCTATGTATGTTTTAGCAAAATAAATCATGTTACTCTGCCTCTTACATATAATGAGTATTTAATAAACACATTGCATAATTAGAAGAATAAACCTATTGGGAAGCAGTTAGAGAGCTTCATTGGTACATTTCATTATTTTTTGACTACACGAAAATCAAAATTCAACTTTAGTATTATAGATACAATTTAAGGCTGTGTCTATAATAATTAAGAGTGCTAGAAGACAAAACACTTACATAGTTCATATAGGTTACACAGGCTATTGATCAAAAATAAACCTGGTTCAAAAATAAAGCAGCCCAAATCCATACTTCTATAACCAGAAGGTTTTTCTTTTTATAAAAAAAAATAAATAGTCTGGATAATTGCTTCAACATTATTCTCTGCTTTCTTTGTAAAGATACAGACTAAATGAAAGCCTGACTCACAACTCCTATTTTGGGCTATCCTGCATAATATTTCTAAAATTTATTTTTGCTAAGTAATTTTGACCTTTAAAAACTGTTACTAATATATAGAAAGCTGTGTTATATAATGAATATCATTGCATTGGACAGAAAATTCACATAGCTGGGTTCACATCAATATTCATTACATTGAAATAAACTATTTCTATTTGGAATTTTTCATGAGTTTTCACGGTTTTCATTATTTTGTATAGTATGCAGTAGAATTTTTTAGTCCTAGGTTTCAGCCGATTTACCATATGTTGACTTCAAAGCCCGAGGATGGAATTACATTATAAATAAAAGAATATCACAAAAGCACTCTGCTGGGACTTGGTTTGGGCAAGGCAGAGCTACCCAAAATGTATTTCATAATATTGCAGATTTAAGTATATTCACTTTATTTCAAATTTTCAAGAATTATAAATTGAGGCTGTAATCAAAAAATGCATATGAAATTTAAAATATATCTAATCAGTTCAGTGTCCACTAGGCAAATAATTCTACTTAAATACTTATTTTCATTTCGGCAAATATTTATTGATCATCAATAACATGCCCTCTGTGATACAAACTAAGCCTATAAAGATATAGGTCTATGAAGATATACACTAAGCCTATAAAGTCCAAAAAGTCTTTGGACTTTTCTCTCCTTCAAGTAGCCACATTGTATTAGGGCCAACGGAGTAATAAACATAACTTTTAGATAACTAATTCAAGTATGGGGAGAGTATTACAACTCACAGTGATCTTGGACCCCATTGTCAGTTTCCACATTATTTGCATGTGATTTAGGCACAAACCAGTAGAAGATGACACCAGATCAGGTCTTTAAATGCCAGTTAATTTTTTAACTATCTTAAGTAGACTTAGTCTTAAATTATCAAAACAGTAGTAAATCATCCTTTATGACAATAAATAGCTGATGCAGAAGTATAGAAACAAGACTTTTTCTCCTCTTGCAGAGCCAAGCTAATGTCTTCATCTCCCTAGTGTAGGCATTAATGTAGCAAATGACAATTATGGTTGTAGGTAATGGGTGGTCAATTGCTGTAAAATGGAAAAAATCAGAGGAGATGAATAAAGCAAGCTAGCTCAAAAATCATCACCATGCAAATCATATTTTATTCTATCTAAAATTAACTTAAAATAAATCGTGGGTCCTTTTGCTATGGAATCTGTGCTTAGCTGGTTAAGAACCTGGTCAAATCTCAGGATTCTGATACATCTGACCAATTTTAGCAGAAAGTTTACCAAGAAAGGAGAAAATTCTACCAAGAAAATAAGTTTGGAAAGATTTTCTAGTTTGGTTACATTTGCAATACATACACCTTGCACAAATTTAGGAAAAATTTACCTAGCTGGGATGTTCCAGGAAATGAATGTTCAGTATAATACGATTATCTAGAAAATAGCCTGCATTTGTTATATTACACAAAAAAAACTTTTTAAAAACTGCAGAAAATCTTTCCAAAATATAATAGCCATCATTATATGAAATGTATTTGCATATTGCCTGAATAACTATGTATGGTGACTTTCTTCAGAAGCATCATTCACACCATTAATCTCATTGCAGAGAAAGACAGCTTCAGACAGTTTAATAGATGAAAATGCATGAGTACTTTTGCTTATTCCCTAGAACATGACTAACAAACCTTAAATTGCCTCTAGCAGTTTTCTTTCACATGACTTGCCTTTATTCCAAAAGTGGAGACATATTTTTAAGTTAAATAAATTTTATAATCAATCAAAATTTTACATAATGTCTATATATTTCTATATTTTAAATAGTCTATGTTAGAAAAAAACCTATAACATTTTCATAAACTTTCCAGAATTTTTTCAATCAAATTTTACTTTTTACTTTTCTTTTAGTTGATAATTATAAGTAAATTTTATTTAAATGTTACATCTGGAGATGATCCCAAATATCATTTTGTAAAGAAATGTCACTTTTTGCACAGAAGCTAAAAAGTCAGGCAATAAATCTGTGAGTATAAGATCAATACATTTTTTCATAAAGCATTATTGTATCTACTACCTTAATTCATTCAGAAATAACAACTCTATTAAGAATATTTGAGCCAAGAAATAAATAATGTTTTAAGTAAATTTTATTGTTTATGTACACAGGATAAAATTAGAAAAATAAAGAAAAGTATAAAAACACATATAAAATTATCCCATGACCCCATCATCTAGTGATAACCACTTACAGCTTCTTTGGTGTATTTCTTTCCTTTGCTTTTCTCTGCATGTATATGAGCCTGCATAATGGAGATCATATCATTTGTAAAATATTTATTTTATTCAGTATATCTTCTGAATATCATTACTCCATTCAATATTGTATCATGTTCATTACCTTATGATATTAACAGTTTTTTCAAAACTTTTGTTTAAATGGCTATATAGTATTCCACATATGGCACATATAGACGGGTCATAATTCATTTAACTAGTTCCCTAACAATAAAAATTTATGTTTCAATGTTTTCTATCATATTTAATGCTCTCATGAATATATTAGAACATAAATGTATTATTGTCTTTTTGATTATTTAGGATATATTCATAGTGGTAGATTTTAATAGATACTTGAATTAAATATTACTTTAAAAGTGTTAAAAGCCTCTCATAGCTCTTTAATATTATAAAGTGTTATTAAGATGGTATGATTAAGTGATAGTTTATATCTAAAATTTAAATTACTATACATATAATAATCTTTTTGGTAGTTTACATAAAATGAAGGAAAATTGAATAAACTCATAAATAATTTGTTAACTTATAACAGTGAATTTAGCTGTGTGGCTTTGTAAAATTACTTGTCAGTGCTTCAGTTTTCTCATCAGTTAAATGGAGATTGTATTATAATAATAGGTATTTATAGAGCTGTGCATGGTACAAAGTGAGAAATGATAGATAATTAGTTATTGCTAGTATAATTGTTTTGCTTATTGTTGCATCATTGGTCTGATCCTTTTGATCCTGAGTTTTGTAAGAGAAGTGAATAATTCCATTCGTGGCAAATATATAGCATTTAAGGTTTCTATTCAAGGTATTCACCATTGCCTTCTTTCTGCTCATGTGTAATATAAGGGCGGAAACAAATATCCATTACAACTGAGCCTGAGATAAATGCTATAAGGCTCTGACTATGAGATAGCAGATAAAACACATCATCTGGCATTTTCCTTATTAGCACAGTAGTAAGGTATAAAGGCCTTTGCATCCTGGTCCTTCCTTGAGGGAACAAAAGAAAGGCAAGGAAATGGAAGCTTCCCTCCTTACTGGCCCTCATGATTTATGACTTTAATAAACCTGATTGTTTCAAGAAAATGCTAAGTGTCAACTCAACACTCCCAAAAGCTTGCCCTATGTTCATAGCAGTAAAATATAGCAGCAACTAATGATTCCCTTCCTTAATCATTTGCTTACAAAAAGCACCTACTCTGTTTACACTTCTTTGAATATCTCCTAAGGAAAGGAGGGAAGAAAACTAAACATGGAAGAAAACTAAACCCAGAAGAAAAGAGCAAATGAGAATGAGGCTCCAGGAAATAGAGAACTCTTGAGGAGGAGGCCAAATATTGGGTTCTGTCCGGGTTCTGCTAGCTAAGGAATTTGGGACATACTATTTGACTTTCATTTTTTTTTTAATCTATGAAAAATTAGGCCATTGAACTAAATGATTTCTGAGTTCTTCTCCATCTATAACATTCTTCCAATCTATAAAATTCCATTAATAAAAGAAACAAGCATGGCAGAAGTGGAAGAAAAAGACAGAAGACTTGAAAGTGTGTCTTTCAAAAATTACCCTGGTGAGAGAATTAACACTGAACACGGCAACTACAATTATGACACACACTGAAGCATTTGACACTAGTGGTCAACTCAACTCATCTGTCTCTCTTGATTTCTGATCTTTCCTCATCTCTCCTTGTATTCTTTGTCTACTTCCTTTATTCGTCTCCCCCATGGTTTTAACTAAAAGAATTTATAAATTGTCTCATGCAACCTTCTCATTTGCATAGCTCACTTATGTAAATGTGCCCATCAGCTGAAATGAACATAATGACTTTGAACAGGACACCTAAAAGGCTAGTTTATTATGCTAATGCATGTATCTAGAAGAGAAATGAGAATAAAATCATAAATGTAGATTGGAGTTCTAGACTGCTTTTAGAAATAATTATAATTTACTGTAAATTTAATTTACTATAAGTTCAAGAAAGTGTGGATTTAGACACAGAGAATCATATTGCAAATTCTGAAAATATTCCACTGAAGATGAGCCAATTTAATCAGGGAATAGTGATGATCAACATTTTAATAGTGATGATCAACATTTTAATAAGCATGGAAATGACTGCTTGCTGGCAATTCAAAGTATTAAATATAAAGACTTCTTTGTTTTATTTAGCATATTGATTATCACCACAAATACTCTTGGTAATTACATTAAACCTTCCAAAAAAGAGAAGGTTTTGATTTATTTACATTTTATAATGTCAAAAATATGTTTACTTTAAAGTTTTAAATATAGTGACACAATCAGATTACTAAACACTTGGCCTAAAACTATCAATACAACATGCTGAAACAATCAGACTACCAAAAAATAAAAGCATTATTGAACTTATCTTCATGAATAAACAGTAAGAATTTAGTGTTTACACTTATGTGGCAATTGTCCATTTAAGTATCTACAAAGTAAAGAAAAGAATTTCATAAAACTAGTATTGAACTGTATTAAACCTTTATATTTTATCTCCAACCAATATGCTCCACTTATGAAACAGGAAAAAAAGAATGATTCATTGGTAGAAATTTTACTTATCACGAGATTATCAAATACGTTTGATATAAAGCAAATCTACAGTTGGTTCATTCTGATACAGAGAGTCATTTATGAGAAAAGCAATGGGGCCTACGGAAGAGAAACAGAATATCAAAATATCAGATAATTAAGTGTGTATCAAGAAACACTAAAATATCAGAACTATTCATTAGGAAATTGTGGTCATCTAAAACGTCTGTAAATACGTGAATCATTACTTGGGGAGAGTATGACCAGTGTTCTCTCCCCTTCCATTTTGGTTATAAAATAAATTATCCTGTGTATCAAGAAGAAATATTAAGATATTTGGCTAAACATGACAAAGAACAGCTACATAAAGAAAATAAAGCTAATAATTTGAGTTCAAGTAAAAAAATTCTGGAAATTCAACAGTGGGAAGAAATGGAGAATTTTGACTAACAGTATTTTTTGTCATTAACTGATCATCATTCTAAGATTTAAGTAAATGTATTCCAAACTGTTCCTAGCAGAACAGATACTGGGCATATTATTTTGTTGTTATTTAAATGGTAACAACAACAACAAAAAATAGGGACTATATTATGAAAACATTTTGGAAGTATTCAAAATACTTTTTTCCGATACATGCTAGCAAAGGATATTAGCTTAATGAAGGCTCTAATTGTTCTATAGTAGAGAAATCTTCAACTTTGTAACTTAACATTACCTAGTATGATGATTAATTTTATGAATCCACTTAACTGGGCCATGAGGTGCCCAAGACATTTGGTCAAACATTATTCTGGGTGTATCTGTGGTGGTGTTTCTGGATGAGATTAAGATTTGAATGGGTAGTCTGAGTAAAGCATATTGGCCTGCCTAATATGAATGAGCCCCATCCAATCAGTTGAAGGCCTAAAAGGAACAAAAATACTGACTCTTTTTCAAATAAAAGAAAATCTCTCTTGCCTAACTGCCTTTGAGCTGGGACATTGGTTTTTGTCCTACCTTTGGACTCAAATGGACACCCCATTTAAAATATATGGATTGATCAGATGGAGAAAAAAGACAAAACTCAAATATCTGCTGCCTTTAAGAAACATGTTTAACTCTTACACAGTCACAAAGACTCAAGGTAAAGAAGTAGAAAAATATCCCACCTAAATGGAAACCAAAAGCGAGAAAGTAGGAGTAGCTATTCTTATATTAGATAAAACAGACTTTAAATCAACTACAGTAAAAAAACAAAAAGAAACAAACAAAAAAACCACTACGATGGTCATTATATAATGTTAAAGGGATCAATTCAACAAGATAACATAATAATCTTAAATATAAATGTGCCTAAGGCCAGAGTTCCCAGATTCATAAAACAAGTGCTACTGGATCTAAGAAGTGAAATAAACAATGATATGATATAATAATAGTGGTAGACTTTAACACTCCCCTGGCAGAAGTAGATAGATCATAGAGGAAGAAAATCAATAAAGAAACACTGGACTTATACAGCACTCTAGAACAAGTGGATCTAACTGACATTTACTGAATATCTCCCAAAACAGCAGAATATACATTTTTCTCATCTAATCATATGATCTATTTTCTAAATTAGATTATATGTTAGGACCCAGACTTAGAAAGTTTTTAAAAAATTGAAATCATATCATGTATCTTCTTAGAACACAGTGAAATACCACTAGAAATCAATTCCAAGAGGAACTCTCAATAATAAACAAACACGTGGAAACTAAATAACATGCTGCAGAATATTCACCGGGTCAATGACAAAATCAAGATGGAAATGAAAACATTTTCAATTGAACAAGAATGGCGACACAAACTTACAAAATCTCTGGTATACAGAAAAAGCAGTACTAGGATGGAAGTTCATAGCACTAAATACCTACATCAAAAAATCAGAAAGATCACAAATTAACAAGCTAATGGCACACCTCAAGGAACTAGAAAAAGAACAAACCAAACCCCAAATTAGCAGAAGAAAAGACATAACAAAGATCAGAACAGAACTAAACAAAATTGAAACAAACAAACAAACAAAAAATACAGAGGATTGAAACAAAAAAGTTGGTTCTTTGAAAAGATAAACAAAATCAACAGACCACTAGCTATATTAATCAGGAATAGGACAAAAAGGATTCAATTAAGTCAATCAGAAATGAAAAAGGAGATATTAAACTGATCCTACAGAAATACAAAAGATCATCCAAGACATCTTCACATGCACACCCTTACATACGCACACACATATACACCATGGAATACTATTCAGCCATCAAAAAGAATGAAATAATGTCTTTTGCAGCAACTTGGATGGAACTGGATAGCAGTATTCTAAGTGAAGTTACCCAAGAACAAAAAACCAAATGCAACATATTCTCACCTTATAAGTGGTAACTAAGCAATTGGTATGCTTGGTTATACAGAGTGACTTAATGGACATTGAAGACTCGGAGGGAGAAGGATAGGAGGGGGATACAGGATGGGACATTATCTATTGAGCAAAACATAGTAGTGTATATTGTACTCTTCAGGCGACAAGTACATTAAAGCCTAGATTTCTCTACTATGAAATTTGGCCATGTAACAAAAATTTCTTGCACCCCCTAAATCTATTCAAATAAAAAGTAAATAAAGATATAAATTTTAAAAAGCAAATACAAATTTTGAGGGTGTTTTTTTGGTAACAAGCATTTCTAAGAAGTTTGAAGTTAGTTGTCTGTTTTATTTTTACAAAAAATATTAAATGCACAGAAAAGATGTTGGCAGTCATAGTTCCTCTGGTGGCTCAAGGGGAGAATGTGTTCCATGACTCTCTCAGCATTCCTTGGCTTGTGGCCATTCAACTACAATATCTACTTCAGTGGCTACATTCCCTTCTCCTGTCTGTGTCAAATCTCCCTCTGCTTCCTTCTTATAAGGAGACTTGTGATTACTATTTGGGCCTACCTATATAAGCCAAAATACTGTTCCCACCTCAAGATCTTTAAATTAATCCCATCTTTTATTAATATCATGTAAGGTAATAATCTTAGATTCTAATGAATAAGATGTGGGTATCTTTTGGGGAGCCATTATTCATCCTACCACAATCATATTTTTGAAAATTTAATAAAGAAAAAGTAGTAGTAATAGATTAAAATACAATTAATAATTTTAGCACACAAGATTGAATGGAACTATTCAAAACATTTGATAAGAAAATGTAAAATAAAATTTATATTTTAAGAAATTATTATAAATAGGCATAAAAGTGGCAAAAGGTTTTATTTCTCTTTTTTTCCTCAACAATAAATACAGTGTTTTTGGTTAACAAATAGTATCACATATAAGGTCTTAAATCTGAAAAGAAGCCTTATTAATTACAAAGTTAGAATTTGAAGTTTATCAGGGAAATGTGATAAATGCACTTTTGTTTTATTTCATAATAATTCTCTCAAACAATTTTTAAATAATTAGCTTCATGAATATAGTCATTTAGTATTGATATAGCAGTGCATTTTTAAATTGAAGACCATGATATAAAAGAATATGCAACGTGAATTAGACTGAGAAGATAATGAAACTTTGAATCTGCAATGGAACCTTATAGCTAAATATTGACATTAGGCCAAATCCATTTGGAAAAAAATTTTCAAGTAACCAGTAGTCTATAATTTTCACCTCAGGAGAGATATTTTCTTCCTGTTTCTTAATCTTAGACTTCTATAAAGTAAAATAGAAACATTATTGAGTTTCAGAAGATAAGTTTTTAGAAGAAATGTTAGTGAGTTTTAAGATACATCACATTTTACAAGCTAATTAGAATTTTCATTTTCCATTTCCAGTGAGTTCTAAAGTAAGGGAATCAAAAGGGTTATAGTCTGCTGATATTTTATACTTAAATGGTAGAGGAAATTCTGCTAGAAATTAGCTCCTTTGGATAGTTATCATTTACAACTAAAAATTCTTTTAGTAAAATTTTCCTTCTATATAATATACTGAAGTTTGGATAGAATCCATATATTACACCTCACAAGCAGCTTTACGTTAAAATTGGGTGCAAAGAATCTCTAGTGCCAGTTTTTCACTGTTGAAGAGTACATCCGAAGACAATTAATTATATTTTAAATCTATATTACACTGTGTTAATTTTTAAGAGAAAATTTTGATAATTCACTGTGTTACTAAAAGTTATAGATAGTTAACTTAAAAGTACAGATACATATTCATAATATCAAAGTTTAAGTGATCCTCTTTACTTTTAAAGATAAAGTAGAATGTAAGCAACTTCTGCATCCCGCATCTTGACATTTTCTCCTATCAATTTTGTAATTCATCAAATATTTATTGATTGTTGCCAGGGTTGCAAAGCTGAACATGGCCTCTTGCCTCCAAAATGCCCACACAATATGAAAGGGTAAAGTGTAGCCTAAATAATTGTAACACAAAAAATTGTGATAATTTAGAAGGGAGATAAACACTTCTATGAGAGTTAGAAGGTGGGAATTTTGTTAGCCAGGGAAGAACAAAGGTTTATTGAATTGGGGCTATTCCACCTTTGCAACTATTTTTAGTATTCCTTAGAACTCATCCTCTCTGTAGTGCCCTTGTTTATGATGCTCATCTCCACAAATTGCAGCCATCTTTGACATTCTCTGTCTTTTCTCTTAGTGAGACCACCATGCTTTGCTTGAATTGCTCTTTCCTGAGCCAGGCACAAAGCCATGTAATCATAGGTCTCTCTCTAATTGTAACTAGAATAATATAAAAAATAAAAAGGGCATTTAATGAACCTTGCTGCTTTGGTTAGTGAGACTCTAGTTGGAGGTGTCCAATTTCGTTTAGCTGCCTGTGATAAACTATAAGACAAGAGAGGTAAATTAAAGAAATTGCTTAATCTTCAAGCAGAAATTCGAAAAAAATATGAAGAAAAAAAGCACAATAAAAGGGATTAGGAGTGATGAGACTTGAACAAAGTTGAAGATGATTTAGCCGAATACGTATCTGGGGGAAAGTAGCTGTGGGTGGAGGACTAGAGCAATGTGACTATGGCAAGAGGATGTTGGAGTGTTAGAGGAACTTTCAGAAGCTACATGAGCAGAAGAAAAGGGGTCTGGAGGTAACAGGAGGCAGGCCACTGAATTCCTTCTAGACCATATAAGGATTTTAGCTCTACTGTGAATGAAATTGAGAGCCATGAATGTGAGGTTCTCATCATATTTGAGTAAAATATTCTGAATTAGGTTTTAAAATATTCCTTCTGGATATTATTTGGATGATA
>CAUYRT010093680.1:0-59051 GCA_963574885.1 Lepilemur ruficaudatus
TATAGAAAAAATTAGCCAGGCATGGTGGCACATGCCTATAGTCCCAGCTACTCGGGAGGCTGAGGCAGGAGGATCGCTTGAGCCCAGGAGTTTGAGGTTGCTGTGAGCTAGGCTAACGCCACGGCACTCTAGCCCGGGCAACAGAGTGAGACTCTGTCTCAAAAAAAAAAACAAAAAAAAAAGAAGATAAAATGGTTGTTAAGATTTTGGAATCTCGATTATTTTTCCTCTTCTCTGTTTTCCAATTTTCTTATGTGCTTGTATTAGTTTTGTAATTAAAAAATGTTTTTTAGTTCTTTCACTGAAACTTTAAAAGAGCAGCGACTGGTCCTCCTTTCATTCTCTCTTCCTCTCACAGGGAGGATTTACATAGGACAGAAAATATGAAAAATGAATCATTCCAGACTTTAAGGCATGCAGAGAAATCCACATAGAATAGTTGCAAGGGTCAGATTACCTTAAGATATTACTTCAGAGTGTTGCATTGAGCTGTGTTCCTTTTCTCTTTTTTTTTTTTTTTTTTTGAGACAGGGTGGCTTTGTTGCCTGGGCTAGAGTGCAGTGGCACAATCATAGCTCACTGCAACATCAAACTCCTGGGCTCAAGTGATCCTCCTACCTCAGCCTTCTCAGTAGCTGGGACTACAGGTGCACACCACCATGCCCTGCTAATTTCTTTATTTTTTGTAGAGACAGAGTCTCACTATGTTGCCCAGGCTGGTCTTGAACTCCTGGCCTCAAGTGATCCTCCTGCCTCTGTCTCCCAAACTGCTGGGATTACAGTACAGGCATGAGCTATTGCACTCAGCCTGTGTTCCTTTTCCTTTAGAACATTTCCCAGTTTGTAATCGTACATTTATTAGTGTGATTATTTGATTAATACTGTCTCTGCTAAGCTCCACAAGAACAGGACTCTTCCTTATCAGTGTATTGTATCTTCAGTGCCTGGCATATAGTAAATACTCAATAAATACTTGTTGACTAGTAAATGAATGAATGAAAGAACAAAATTGGCCAGTCTCAGGATTGCTTTTTGTGATAAACATTTCCAATTAGAGGGCAGGCTAACTTTCAACACTAAAAACCATCATCTCTCCTCAGATAGTTATGGTCTTAGAAGTTACATGTCAAGAGGAAAACAGAAGCTGGGCATGGTGGTACGTGCCTGCAGTCCCAACTACTCTGGAGGCTGAGACCGGAAGATCACTTGAACCCAGGAGTTCAGGTCCAGCCTGGGCAACAGAGTGAGATCCCATCTTTAAAAAAAAAAAATGGAATACAGAAAGACTAGAACAAAGACTAGAACATAGACTGGAACAAACAGCGAACCAAGTCACCTATCAAATGAGAGTCTTCAGGATGGAAGCCTGGAATCCATGTTTTTCCACAGGTGCCCTGGATGAATCTGAATCAGGTGATCTGGGGACCACGCTTTGCGAAACATGCCCTAGAACACCCTTTTATAGTCTGAGCATTAACTTCATGGATAGTCATCCAGTTTCCAAGAGAATCATGCTGACAGCACTATACCTATTTAATGTGAATCAGTCTTTATTTCGCACTGTGTGGTGCATTAACAAATTCAACATACAAGATAGCATTACATATTGAGGGTTAGCATTACAGCATTATGCAATTTCACACAATTCATGTTAGCTTTTTCGGTTTTTTTCTTTTTTAATTTGACACGTTTATTTTTGAGTTTCATTTTTACAAGAGAAGACACAAGGTAAAGAAAGACAACCACTTCGGAGAGGGATCTTGGTGAGGGCAATGTCACTGTCAGGGCCATACTAAAAGCCTTCCAAGAAAAGGGACTTGCCTTATTCCCTCTCCTGAGCAAGCCACCCCTGTCCCACAAACCAGTTCTATCTGTTTTCATATCTAGAGCACTATCCGTAAACATGTACATCTTGGCTGTGCTCCACTGAGATGAACTGAAAGAAGAATAACTCATAAAGGGGCTTTTGTTATTAAGAAAAACTCTTGTCTTCCCAAAGGAATCAAGATATCCACAGAGAAGAATTGACTCTTGGAAAATTAGAAGTGACCATTCCCTAACCTGTTCCTGACCACGAGTGCCTTGTGCAAAAGCTAGGATGTGACTCTCTTGTCTTTCAACTGACTCTTTCAACTGAGGAGGCGTTTCTCCTGCACTCTTAATCAGTTAGCTCTGGAAAGAACAAATGTGAAAGCCAAAGTCAGCTAAGAAACTTTGGGACAGCAAAGTCAAGGGCACGATGGATCAGGCCTGAGGTAGGAGGGAGGAACCCTGGGCTGTCCAGCTCTTTGCCTTTTCCTGGCAAAGA
Source organism: Lepilemur ruficaudatus (assembly GCA_963574885.1). Classification (NCBI taxonomy): domain Eukaryota; kingdom Metazoa; phylum Chordata; class Mammalia; order Primates; family Lepilemuridae; genus Lepilemur; species Lepilemur ruficaudatus. The sequence goes on from CAUYRT010093680.1 coordinate 2,309, forward strand.
CGCTGAGGCAGCTCCTACAGAACTGCCGGTTCCTCCCCTGTCACCTCACCACCCACTGCTCAGTAGACCCAAAGGATGCAAGGAATAAAGCTACAAGGAGATGGGGAAGAGAGGAGTGGGGTGAGGCTGCTTTCCCAGACTTTTGTCAGGAGGAGCTACAGAGGCACACACAGCAGGGCAAAGACCAGACTATCTCCACCTGTTGCTTTGCATTGTTTCTGGGAAGGAAGCAAAAGCATGTTGTTGCTCAGCGATTTCTGATCTTTAGACATTAAGGCGATGAAGAGGAACCATTTAGATTTTTTCCTAACGGGGCTTCAGAATGCTCCTGTCAGATTTACATTAAACTAGCTCCAAATGCATTTTTAGAAAACAAAAATTATTTTTTTCTACGTATGATACAGTATTTACATTTCATGGGGTATAGAACAGAGACTAGTGGTGTGACCCCAACTGATGGTGAGATAGTGAGTCGGGTTATGGGGGGAAGGGGGTTGACAGAGACGAGAACAGGAGTGGGCTCTGTGCCTGCCCAGAACTGCTCTGCACTGTCAAGAACATGGGTTAAAACAAACCAAAAGGATGGGGGAGAGCAGACTGGTTTTAAATCCACAAGAGCTAAGGGAACACCAAAGGCAAGATCACCACCCTCTCCGTAGAGACTCAGTTTTCCAACTCCATTCTCAGAAGCAAGTTAGAAAGCGATGTCCTTGTATGGAAGTGGACACTTCAATTTCAGGTAATCTTTTGGGCCCTGAATCAAACTGGTCGCTTATTTGATTGAGTTCCTCTTAAGGCTAGCAAAAATATCGACTGCCTATCCAAGCTTACCTATGGTCCATGAAGTCTCTGCCATCTGAAAAATCTCAACGTTGGAGACACAACTAAACTATGAGTAAGGGGAGTTGAATTCTAATCCCAAGCAAGATACTGAATCTCTCTCAACCTCTACTGCCCCAGTGGCAGAAGGAGGATTGCACTCTGAGGTTCCCCCATCCCTCCACTGCGTCATGAGGCTCACAAATTCCAAGAACTATGCTCTCTGTTTTGAGGGAAAAGATGTTCTGAAAGAATCCAACTTACCTTTATTACTCAGTTAGTCACACTGTTATTTTTTTTTAAGAGCCATTATTGAAAAATTCAAGGAGAAAGAATAATTTCTGAGGCCTTTTCCATTCTAACATTATTACAACATCTAAGCCACTTGAGAAGACTCTAAACCTTCTCCATAGTCAGCATTTGCTGGAAAAACAAAGGCTGATGAAATCCTTCAAACCTCTGATGACCTCCAACCCCTCAACCAATAAATGGTTGTCACTGCCGTAGATAACTGCAAAGAGGGATGGCAGTCATCTCTTGTCTCCTCTCCTTGTCCTTCTACATGAAAATAGCACTTGCGATCAGCTGGATGTGTTCATTGGTACTATCCCACAGCTGAATTTTTTAAAGTCTCCAGAGGTCCTTTTAGGGAAGTCATCTAGTTTCATAAATCCAAGTTCTACCTGCTAAGCCTGATGTGTTCTATGTGCTTCACTGGGGCTACCAGTTAATCATAAACTGCCCTTTACCCCTTCATAGCAGGAGGGATGACAGCAAAAATACCCCCTTTCTCAATTATTCTTTTTCATGCAAACCCTGCTCATCCATCCCACCTGTTTCTTGGCTTACTACAGACCTCTAGACTTTGAGCTCAGCCAAAGAGCAAAGGTGTAAGAGGTGAGAAGAAGAAAGGATGGGAATGATGAAAATACAAGGTTTTACAAGAGCAAAATTTTCTTCTGCAGAGGTGGGGAGTAGAAGTAACTCTCCGGAGAAGCCCAATAAAAAGAGGCCAATTTCAGGTAATCAGCAAATACAATTCGGCACAAAACACAATTTTCATGGATTAAAATCTGCAACTTGATATTGGCAGTTAGGCTAATTTCTTCACTTTGTATTAGACATGCAAGTATAAGGTTACATTGTTATATATAGACTTGTAGGGGTCTTTCCCTCTCTTTTTTTCCCCCATTAAAAAAAAGAATTTCTAGTGCCTTGCAAATGAGAAAAAAAATCATCATCGCTAAGAACTGATCTGCAGCTGTGGTCATGTGGGATGTTCTTTGTGGGATTTGTTTTGTAAGAAATTTTCTTCTACAACTAAAATGAGGTTTTGAGTTCGCTTCTCTGTCATCTCTCTCCCCGCCACACACCTCCCCAGCCTGGCCCCGGGGTTGGAGGCCAGAAGAACAGGATTAGTACTCGCTCAGACTGTGCCACTTGGCCACGGGTTTGCGGGGGCTCTCGCAGACCTCTCTCCAGTGTTCGGCACCACTGGCTGTGACACTGTGTGCCCCCAGGATCAGCCTCCCCACCACCTCATTCTTGGTGGTGCGATCGAAGTCGATGACAAGGAACTCGATGCTGATATCAGGCAGGAGGTCGGTGGGGATGTCATAGATGAAGGATTCATTGAAGACTGGGTTCAAAGTGCACTTCTTCACATGGGTTTTCTTCTTGGCTATGCGCTTTCTGCCGTAGTAGACGTTCACCTTGACATAAGGATCTGGGGCCCCCAAAGAGATTAAAAAGAAGAGAGAGACAGGCCTATGACACAGTTCTCTCCTATATAATGGTGATTACATGTTGGGAAGGGGGGGTCTGTTGTTCCTCTCTTTGGTGGCCACGCTGATGTGGTCTTTAGTGATTGCACAGTAAAGGTACACTGATGACATGTGAGTCTGCCTGCCTGGACAAGGGGCCCAGGAGACCAAGCAGGAACAGACTGGAAGAACTTCCTCAAGTCATGTCTGCAGAAACCCCATGATACCAAGAAGCATTTTCAAGGGCACAGGGACTAACAATGCCTGCAGTCTTTTTGAGAAGGCTCACCGGGAGCAAGCACTCAGCACCTGGCGTGCATATTATTTAGGATACCTCGCTAAATGTAAAGACCCCATCTGTACAACCAAAACACCTCCCCAGCTCGGGACATCTACTGGACCTAGATATTCATCAGAAGAGAATGTAGACAGAGTGAGGAACAGGCGAAAGTGGCAAGAGAAAGTGGCAAGAGAACCTGAAATGTGTGGGTATGTCTGGGCCACAGACAAGGAGTCGGGGGCGGCTCAGTGAGAAATAGGTTGAAGTAAATAGCTGCTACCTGAGAGACCGGTGATATCCATCTTCGGCAAGTGTCTGGCTTTGAGGACAACCACTGTCATTCTCTGTGCCACAGGCTGATATGACAGAGACACCTGGAGCTCCCCTCTGCTGATGCATTTCTGGAAGGAAGAAACAACAGGTGTAAATCCCAGCAGAGGGAGAGGACACAGCACAGAAAGTGTGCAGAGGGGGAAGAGAGTCTGAGGAGGAGAAGGGCAGAGATGAGGAGTCCGTAGGAAAGATGTTCTCCCCGTAAGATGTTCCCATTCTATTTAACAAGGAGAGAGAAAGGAAGCATTATAATCATAACTCTGGTATTAAATAAAATCATTTGCATGGAGAGGCAGCATAGCTTTATATTTATGAATATGGATTCTGGAGCCAGACTGGCCTGAATTCAAATCCTGGCTGCTATTTCTTTTTTTTTCTTTTCTTTCTTTATTTTGTTTTTGAGACAGGGTCTTGCTCTGTTGCCCCAGCGAGAGTGCTGTGGTATCATCATAGCTCACTGCAACCTCAAACTGCCCAGTTCACAAGCCATTCTCTTGCCTCAGCCTCCTGAGTATTAGCGGGGCACCACCACGCCCAGCTAATTTTTCTATTTTTGGTAGAGACAGACCTTGCTCTTGCTCACACTGGTCTCGAACTCCTGACGCCAAGCCATCCTCCTGCCTCCACCTCCCAGAGTGCTAGGATTACAGGTGTGAGCCGCCACGCCTGGCCCCCTGACTGCTATTTTTTATCTATGACCTTGGACAAGTAACTCAACATCTCTGTACTTCACTTTTCTCACCCATAAAATGGGAATAAAAGATAGTACCCACCTCATAAGATTATTAAGAGGACGAAACAAGTTAAAATGGATAAATCGCAATGGCACCCATCACACAGTGCACACTATTGAACTGCATTCTCTCCTCTCATTTGGTTCTTGTGACAAAAAAAGTTTTGAAGACTGTACAGTGGGAGGTAGGAAACCTGGGCTTGAGTCTTAACTTCGCCACTTACTCACTACATGGTCTCGGGCAAGTCCCTGAACTTTCTGGAGCCTGTTCTTCCATTTCAAAGGGGAATATCAACACCTACTCTGTCTGCCTCCATATCTGCACTTCAGTGTGTCTTCTCCAGCCAAGCCGGCTTCCTCCCAGTGCCCTGATCTTTGTTTCCCATTTTTTTTTTTGAGACAGAGTCTCACTCTGTTACCCAGGTAGAGCACAGTGGCGTCATCACAGCTCACTGCAGCCTCAACTCCTGGGCTCAAGCAATCCTCCTGCCTCAGCCTCCTAGACTGCTAGGATTATAGGCGGGAGCCACTGTGCCCAGCTTGTTTCCCCATTTTAAAGTTTTATGCTAGGCTCTATTCTGAGCTTGAAAAAAACTGTAGTCCTCTAAGAATACATTAAGCAACATTTGGATACTCACTACATGGCAGGTGCTGGGTTCCAGAGACGATGGGACTCAGTTCTTGCTCCCAAGGAGCTTATTGTGCAGTGGAAGAGACAGAGATGTAAAGGAACACGTACAAAACTTGCCAGAGAAGTAAGAAGCCTGTCTCAGCGCTCTGGGCACCCAGTGGAGGCGGGGCTAGCTTTGCTGGGAGATTCAGGGAAGGCTTTGCCAGCTGACGCCTGGGCTGAGTTGATGAGTAAGAAACGAGGACTCAATGGGCAGAGAGAAGATCGTGTCAGGCGGAGTGACGGGAGTGGCTGGTACAAAGGCGGTGGGCTCTGAAAGGGTACGCTGTGTTCGGAGAGTGTTGAGAGGTGCGTGTGCCCAAAGTTGGGGTGCCTGACAGGAGGGGTGGTCAGGAACCTGGTGAGGTGGGGGAGGCTAGGTAAAGGGCTGTGGGGGCGCTAACGAAACCGCAGAGCCAGCTGCACACAGGCAGGAGGAGGTCTGTAAGCATAGGAGTCGCAAAGTTATTATCATTGTATTAAAGTGATTATTACTTTAGGAGAAGCTGGAGAATGAACTAAAATAGAGAAAGACCAAAGCCAGAAGGCTTCGTGACGAGGCTGCCATAGCAGGCTAAGGAAGCAGTGATGGCCACTGGAACTAGGGCTGTGGCAGAGGACATGTCTCAGGAAGAACTGTCAGGATTTTCTAGGTTTGGGTGGCTAATTGGATGTGAAGTGTAGGGAAGGGGGAGAAAGGGAGGACTATTTCTTGTGTTTCTAGCTTAGAAAGTGGGGATGAGGCTGGGACAAGGAAAGCAAAACGAGGCAAGGTTTGAGGAATTTAGAACGTAAGTTAAATTTGGGACAAAATCATTCCTCCACTATCAAACGTTATTCCTTGCCCCAAAGAAATTCTCCAAAGCCCCAAGGAAATGTCACCTACTCCAGGACTTAGATTGAGCAAAAATAGACTATACGTATGACCAGCCTTATATATACTGTACACTCATGAAAATGACTTATTATATACTTATTAAGTGCCAGGCACTCTGCTGGGAGCTAGGGCTGCAAGGATGGACAATGAAGAATCCTACCCTTAAGAAGTTCCCAGGCTAGGCTGGGCGCGGTGGCTCACACCTATAATCCTAGCACTCTGGGAGGCTGAGGCAGGTGAATCATTTGAGCTCAGGAGTTCAAGACCAGCCTGAGCAAGAGCGAGACCCCGTCTCTACTTAGAAATAGAAAGAAATTATATGGACAACTAAAAATATATATATATATATACAAAATTAGCCAGGCATGGTGGCGCATGCCTGTAGTCCCAGCTACTCGGGAGGCTGAGGCAGGAGGATCGCTTGAGCCCAGGAGTTTGAGGTTGCTGTGAGCTAGGCTGACGCCATGGCACTCTAGCCCGGGCAGCAAAGTGAGACTCTGTCTCAAAAAAAAAAAAAAAAAAGAAGTTCCCAGGCTAGTTCCTGCTCTGCTCAGGGATGTCTGGTGCAGGAAAGAACGACAGCAAATAAGCTAATTAGCTCATCAATGAAAAACAAGAAAACAAACCTAATAGTTTGGGCTTTGCTTGTAAGCCTAAGTTATCTCAAAGAATGAAACTGATAGTATCTCACATGCTTTTAAAAATTTCTTAAGTCAACATTTCATCCTAGGAGCATACGGAAATGCCTCTCAGAGGGCACAAAAACATGACTAACTAAAGTTTAAGTGTGGTCCTTAGCTTTTGAAATTGGAGCACAAAAGGGAATAGACTTTTAAAAAGATTTTCATGGTTTTTCTGTGCTAGGTTGAAGCCCCACATTTTGTCTTTACCCATAACATGCATATTGTCAGCTCTTAATTGTATCCATGGGAAGTACCCACAGGCAGTTTAACATTACAGGCTGTTGCCTTGCCAACCAGTACACTTCTAGGCTGCTTCCTTTTGCCTAGAGTCCAAATGTGATCAGAAAATATAAACTCAATTTTACTGTTAGCCACAACCAAATGGAAAGTAATCCCTCATGAAAAAGAAAATCAAATGCCTTCCAAAACATTCAGAACTGAACTATCCAATGCAGTAGCCACTAGCTATGTGTGTCTATTTAAATTTTAAATTCATTAAAATTAAATGAATTGAAATTATAGTTCCTCAGTCACAGTAGCCATATTTCAAATGCTTAATAGCAACATGTGGCTAGTAGCTACCATATTGGACAGTGCAAATAGAGAATATTTCTATTATCATTGGACAGCACTGATTTAAAAAGAACTTTTGAATCAATTTGGCCACTGCTCCCTTTCATTTGCATGACTAATGAAATGTTAACTAGATTTGATATCTATTTCTGTGGCCATCGTTGAATACTATCCAAATATTAAATATGCAGTCTTTAAATATAATTCTAACTTTATATACAGGACAGGGACAGGTGAGGAGAAAAGGGAAACTTGATTTAAAAGCAAAGTTTTATTTGTAAGAATAACATTTATTTTTATTTTTATTTTTTTGAGACAGAGTCTCACTCTGTTGCCCAGGCTAGAGTGCCATGGTGTCAGCCTAGCTCACAGCAACCTCAAACTCCTGGGCTCAAACGATCCTCCTGTCTCAGCCTCCCGAGTAGCTGGGACTACAGGAATGCGCCACCATACCCGGCTAATTTTTTCTACATATTTTTAGTTGGCCAATTAATTTCTTTCTATTTTTAGTAGAGACGGGGTCTTGCTCTTGCTCAGGCTGGTTTTGAACTCCTGAGCAATCCGCCCGCCTCAGCCTCCCAGAGTGCTAGGATTATAGGCATGAGCCACTGCACCTGGCCAACATGGTTTTTTTAGATAGCGTCCCTCTCTGTAACCCGGGCTGGAGTACAGTGGCATGATCAGAGCTCACAGCAGCCTCAAAAACTCAAGGCCCAAGATAGCCTCACACCTCAGCCTCCCAAATAGCTGGGACTACAGGCATGAGCCACCGAGCCCAGCTCCTATTTGTAAAAATAAACATTTATTACAAGACTGTAGCTTAGGTTTCCTTGTTTACTTGTTTCAAACTCTGTTTCCTAGCTAGGTACAGTGGCTCAGACTGTAATCCTAGCACTTTGGGAGGCTGAGGCAGGAGAGTTGCTTGAGGCCAGCAGTTGGAGATCATCCTGAGCAATACAGGGAGACCCCATCGCTACACAAAATAAAAAAAATTAGCCAGGCGTGGTGGCATGCACCTGTAGTTCTAGTTACTAGGGAGGCTGAGGCAGGAGGATCGTTTGGGCCCAGGAGTTTGAGGTTGCAGTGAGCTATGGTGACACCACTGCACTCTAGCCTGGGTGACAAGGCAAGACCCTGTATCCAAAAATTAAAAAATAAATAAATAAATGCTGTTTCCTAAATCATCCATTATAGCAAAGTTTTCCTAATGAAAATTCACAAGCCCCTTCTCTAATTCTTTTGGAAAGCAGACAACTTCTGGTTACCCTTTTAATTATTTTCTCCCCTAAAATCACTCCTCAAGCAACTGTTCTCCATCTGATCCCCTCCTTCACCTTTGGCCATCTTACGTGGGCAGAATGCCCATCCCCGTTCAGCTGCCCCTTTGTGATGCCCAAGTCTACAGCCACGGCACCACCTGAATGCTACTCCATTCTGCATTGAAGGCAGTTTAATGTCGTTTCCTCACTCCCCTTCCCTTTCCCTTTCTACCCAATTCCCATTTCAAGTAGCAGTGTCAATGGCTCTTTCTTTTGAAAGAGCCATTGAGGGCTGGGAGCGAGCTCTGTTTCCCAGCCCCTCGGCCTAGTGCGGCAAAGACCCTGTTGGGGGGCAGGCAAGCAGAAGGACAAGGGGGAGAACGGGTTTTATCCATGCCTGACAGAGCTGGAGGGCTTTGCTCTCAGAGGGCAGGCTCCTTTCTCCTTCAGTTCAACAGAGGCACAGGAACACTGGCCCTAAAGAGCACATTCAGATGAAAGAAATACTTAGGCCAGGGATAAGTCTATTTCCCTATAATTAGCAGAGCCTCTTTCAGAGTGATTTTCTAGCCATGGAGTCCTTGCACCAGGTGGACCAACACACCTCAATAAACCTTTCTTGGGGCCACCCTCCCCCCCAAATCACAACCACGGGAAAACAAAAGAAACCAAACCTTAATGTTCAAGCACATCCTCCGTTTTGCTCCCCCCAATACACATATGTAACAACGTTCTTCATTTTTCCTGGAAAATTGACATTCCTTCTTCTTTTTCTCTTTTCAGCCCCAATGGCTAGACTGAGTGACTTCTCAGGTCCTTTGTAAATTTGAGATTTTAAGAATCCTCCCATTCCATGACCATTGTCCCCGGTCATCACCATGACCTGAAGAAGTTAGGAGGAGTCTAACAACTGTCCATTATCCAGTGTGTCAATTAATTCTTTCCCACTGTCTCCTCTTTATCCCCCACCCCTCTCTGCAACGCCTCCCTTCTCTTCATGGGGAATTTATTACAGGAATGTCAATTTACTTACGTTTCCATCTGAGTAAAATATTAGAAAAAAAGCTGCCACTGAAAAAAGAAATAGTTCTAAAGTCCAACTCAGAGATTTTGCATGCTACAGTTTATAGTGTGACCTTCCTTCACTAACAATCAAGGGTTAATTTTTAATGCTTCTTAAATCTTTCTATATATTCATAAGAGCTGAGAGTGCAGTCCTAATGTGACCCCATCAGCCTTCACGATCCAGCCTGGAGGAACATTAAGGCCCAGAGAGAATCACTGCTTGCCCAGAGTCAGGCAGTGAAATGGGCAGAGGTGGAAGTGATGACCAGTCCTGGCCTTCTTCAACTGGACCACACACACTAATAAGGAGAAAGACAGAGATGAATTTTCTGCTAAAGGCCAGGAAATGCAGTTGCGAGGGCGGGGGTGGGGTGTTGTCTATAGAAATGCAATTCTTTAGACCAGTTTATTGAAGCAGAAAAGAAAAAAATTTTAAGTAAAGAAATGCAATTCTTGCCAGTCTTTACCCAGGAATCTTTGGAGGAAGATAATTCGATCCCATACTATAAGAGGTGCATTACACAGACCAGAAAAAAGCTCTTCACAGGCAGTGTGCAACAGTCCAGAGCAGCTCTAGCTTGTGTTCACCAAGGGGAGATCCAGAAAGGGCAGATTCTTTGTACCATAGGGAGGATTTGGGGTAGACATTTGGAGGCTGCATTGCTAGGAATCATGGGACAAGCGAGAGAGGGAGATGACAGCCATGGCTCAGATGGAACACAGTCCTGCCCCCAGGCACTGGTTGGGCAAAACAGGCTTAGGCAGCCTAGCAGGCTGGAAGGCTCTGGTGCGGGGCTGCACAGGCTCTGGATGTCCTGTCTAGGGCCTCTCCTAGGGGGTGTGTTGCTCAGGATCCTAGCCTTGGCTTATCCCTCCTGAAGGGAGTTAATAAAGTGGAAAGAAACTTGGCTCTTACCAAGAGCCCCTGGCAGTTTAGCAAATGCCATTGTCTGTGCTCTGTCCAGTGCGCTGGATTTGAGGCTGTTTTGTTCCTAGCCCAAATCAGTCCCTTTCCTTGTCAGTCTCTTCCCAGCTGCAGCTTGGCACTGAGCCATCCTCTGCCACCAGCCTTGGGCTGAGTGCATGAGCTGTCTGGAGGAGTCCAGCTGGGTGGGGGCTTTACCAAGGTTGGGTATATGCGTAAGGAGCTGCTTGCAAAGAGAGTCAGGAAATAGGGCAGGGGGGTGGCAGAGCCCTGAGGAAAAGAGACAGGGGGAGAGGAAAGGGAGAGAAAGGGATGAAACAGGTCACTGTTTTGGTTTCTGTTCGTGTCTTCTGACTCCAACCTCAGAGGATACAAAATCCCCTGCAGTATTGAACTCTAGGATGTTTCATCGTATCCTGGCATCGAACCCATGGCTTGTTTACGCTCTGACCAAATGCTGTTAATATTTTTCAAAATTCTTGAAGTTCCCTGGCCCCTGTGAGGTGGATCTGAGTGTGCCAGGTGGCAGTAGCAGTTCCTTCAGGTGATGGCAGGAATGGGCTGGCTGCAGTGGGACAGGTGCCCACTACACAGCAGAGAAGGCAAGAACACACAGCTGCCCCACCCCCCAGGCTTGGCGCAGTACCCTTCTGCAGTGGGCAAATCTTGCTCCTGGGTGCTCATTGCACACTCTGCCCCTTTTGGATTGGAGCCTTTTCTGTCCAACCCTGAGCCTCCTGTCTCCCCCCTGAGACCAGTGTGGGCTTGCAGGTGGGAAAGGCATCAAGAGATAAGTATGGCACCGACAGGCACTCTTTCTGGGAGATGTGCAGTTGTTTTTAGTGGCCTTGCTATCCTTTCTGAACCTCCTTCTCCACTGACTCAGGCCTCCCTTATCTTCCTCCACTTTGTCAAAACACAATATCTACAAACCACATATATCTCCCAGGGATCAAACTTTATTAATAATAGAAATAATAATAGCAGTAATGGTTGCAATTCGTCAAAGGCTCACTAAGTGCTAGGGACTGCGTAAAATCATCATCCTACTTCAGTCCTATAAGAAACTGAGACTTAGAGAAGTTAAGCAGCTCGCCCAAGGTCATTAAGCTGGTGGAATTTGGATTTAAACTCAAGTCTGACTTCAGAGTCCTTGCTATTAACCTTTTATTGTGTGTCCTGAAAAAGGAATGAAACTCTAAGTTTAAAATTTCAACTACTTCTTTCATAGCACCCACCACACTCACTATATGGTAATTCCCAAAAATACTTGTCTTTCTCCTCCAATAAAGTGAAACCTCCTTAATGGCAATAATATGCCAGGCATATTATCTCATTTGATCCTCATAACCCTGTAAGGGAGGCAATATTATCGGCTCCATTTTACAGACGAGGAAGTAGAGACTTAGAGAGGTTAAGTAACTCACCCATGTCACACAGCTGGAAAGTGGTGAGCTGGAGAGTGAGGTTGGGCAGTCTAATTCTAGAGGCCATGTGTTTACACGCAGTGCTGCACTGCCTCCCCAGTTGTGGAAGAAATTAACGAACTGTGGGGTTGGGTGGGAGTACACTTCTTGTACTCCTGAAATTACAACTCAAGAGCCAATGTAGGCCCCGTGGGGAGAGAGGGAGAGAAGGCAAGATGGAGGGCTCTCATCCCTCTCTTGATGCAAAGAGGGAGGAGAGGAGGAATGGAAAGAGGAGAAGTGTCTTGCTTCACCCTTCTAGGCAAAGGTTGGGGCCTGGAACAGTGAAGCAATTCATTAAATTGAATTTATAAACTGGTTACAAAAAGACATGTATATGATACTATTCATACCCCTAGGTTTGGGTTGGGAAAGGGAAGTTAAGGGAAAAATTACTAAATTATTGTCATAGTTTCTCAGCTTTGAGAAGTAAGTTCACTGGAGGAAGAGCACACATCATTTTGGAGAGGAAATCAGCTCGCATATCCTTGCTATTACGGAGTGCTTAGGACTGGCAGGCCAGCCCGGCCCAAGTAAGCTGGGAAGCATTGGGATGCCAACCATTAGGGGAAATTTTAGAAGCTACCTGACCTCTTCTCAGGCAGTTGCTTCTTGAAGGAGACCTGATCTGCCAGGCCCTCTGTTTTACTCTGACCACTGCTTATTCTTGACAGCCAAGAGCTTCCTTTCTTCATCCCCTCTTTGCCACCTACCCACCTCCCTCCCCCTTCCATTTCTCCTCCAAGATCTTGTCTCCCCCACCCCTCATCCCTCCCCAACACTCTTCCTACTCACCTGGATATTCCTCTTGATGATGTCCCTGGTCAGTTGTACCTTGCCCGTGCTGGGGTCCACCCCAGCCAATGGCACCATGACCTCCCCAATGACATCATCCCGGGAGAAGCGGTCAAAGCTGAGGACGAGGAAATGCAGCACCAGGTCCTGCAGCTGGCTGTATGGGATGCCGTAGAAGGTGAAGGTCTCATCAAACACGGGGTCCAGGGTCTTCCGCAGCACTCTGGTCTTCACCCGATGCCGCTTGTCAGGAAGGATGGTCATTTTGATGTAGGGGTCAGATCCCTGGGTCTGGTCATCCATTACTGGCAGCCCATGAGCCTCTTGGATTGTCACCACTAGGGCTTTTTTCGGGAAGTTATAGTCCACTGAGAAGGTGAGGGATCCTAGCATGACGTCCTCCTCTGGAGAAGACGGAGAGGTGGTTTTGCTCTCCCCGGGGGTCAGGCTCGTAATGGGGCTTCTCAGTTCTTCCCCGTAGTCCATTTTGATGGGCAACTGGTCTATACAAGATCCAGAGCTAGGTCCCCTGGGACCCTTGTCTCGGCTTAGCAGGCCAGCCTCTGCTGCATCCACCAACAGGTTCCCATGACCACCTTCCGTCCCAGGGCCATCTTTGTCTCTCCGTACTTTGATGATTTTCTTCTTGTTGCTGAGGGTCTCTGGGTATATGCTGATGCCTTTGAGCATATGAATAAACTTGTACGGTGGGGTCTTGTGCTTCTTCTCTGCCTGCTGGTGGCAGCATGACCAGACAAAGACGGTCACCGATACACACACCACCAGCACAGAGGCCCCGATGAGGCCAGCCACCACTGGTGACACATCTGAAGGTGGAGACCAGAGAGTGTCAAGGCAGGTGGACTTCAACCCCTGTCCAGAGATCCCCTGCTCAGTGCCTCTGCCGGAGCCAAGCTAATCTGCAATCTAGCCTACAAAGCAAAATGTGCTCATCTGGGCTTTAGAGCTTCCCCCTTACCTTAGAGACACCCTTACCCATCCTCTCCAACCAATCCATGGCTTTTCCCTCCCACCAAACCTGGATGAAACATATCTCCAGAAAGGCTTCTCTGAAGCGCCCCACCTGACTCCCTGTTCCTTTCTTGACCTTCTCTCAGAACTTAGAGGCTTGATTTGCTCTTATATTTAAATTTTTTTTTTTTTTGAGAAAGAGTCTCACTCTGTTGCCCAGGCTAGAGTGCCGTGGCATCAGCCTAGCTCACAGCAACCTCAAACTCCTGGGCTCAAGTGATCCGCTGCCTCAGCATCCCGAGTAGCCGGGACTATAGGCATGAGCCACCATGCCTGGCTAATTTTTTCTATATATATGTATTTTTTTCCATTGGCCAATTAATTTCTTCCTGTTTTTAGTAGAGACAGGGTCTCGCTCTTGCTCAGGCTGGTTTCGAACTCCTGACCTTGAGTGATCCGCCCACCTCGGCCTCCCAGAGCTAGGATTACAGGCGTGAGCCACCGCGCCCAGCCGGTTTGCTCTTACTGATTTGTGCTTCACATGAAGCTGCTGTGTAAGTGATCTAAGGTCACTTCTTAAAATGGGAACCTGTTCACCTCAACTGTTACACAAGGACATGAGCTGTGTCTTTGGCTTCAAGAGGATATTCCCTAGCATCCAGTACAGGGTCTGCACTGACTGACGCACTGACTGTCAGGTGGGGGGAAGGATGTGGAGTTGAGTTTAGATGGTCTTGGTAGGGTGCTCAGGGTGGCAAACATGGATAGGTGGTAAAAAACTCCGTGTCTATGTACTTTTAAGATATGTTCCAAAGTCCTAGGTATTTAAAATATAAGTATTTCTTCAGGATGAAACTAGGCTGGGCACAGTGGCTCGTGCCTGTAATCCCAGCAGTTTGAGAGGCTGAGGCAGTAGGGTTGTTTGAGGCTAGGAGTTTGAGATAGCCTGATCAACATAGTGAGACCCCATCTTTACAAAAAATAGAAAAATCAGCCAGGCATGGTGGCACATGCCTATAGTACCAGCTACTCAGGAGGCTGGGACAGGAGGATTGCTTGAACCCAGCCCAGGAATCTTAGGTTGCAGGTGAGCTATGATCCTGCCACTGCACTGTAGCCTGGGTGACAGAGCAAGACCCTGTCTTAAGCAAAAAAAAAAAAAAAAAAAAATACATATATATATATATTCTAAACAGGAAGAAATAGGAACTGTGAAAAATGTCAGATCCTTGTTCAAATGTCACCTTCTTAGGCCTTCTCTGACTATCCTATTTAAAGGTGCAACCTTCTCCACCCTCCACACCCACTGTTCCCAGCTCTGCTTAATTTTTTTCACATGCCTGTCATTATTGCTCTCTCTCTCTCTCTCACCCCTACACACATAAAAAAATACATACACACACATATAAGAATAAATAAATAAATACACACAAACTCCTCACACAAAATTTTGCTATTTAATGTTTATCTTCACTAGGACGTAAGCCTCATAAGGACTGAAGTTTTTGTCTGTTTTGTTCATTGCTGTATCCTCATCACTTAAAACACATAGCAGGCACTCAATATATATTTGTTGGATGAACAAATAACTAAAGAAAAATAGACTTTTTTCTTTTCCCTTACACTAGTCTTCTCTTTTTTCACAAAAATTGGGTCCCTGCCTTACATAATTAGGTTCAGCCTCTTTCCCCCTTCAAGTTCATTGAAGCCAAATTGGCTTTGGGCCTTAAAGGTCTAGATAAGGCCTGTAGTTTTCCACCTTATTTTTTAGGGGAAGACTCGGAAGGCAGGTAGAACTAAGGAAGTAAATGTGGCTCCTGCATATTTCAGATTCTTCTTGGAACACCCTTGCACCAGGCTTCCGTGTAGCTCACTGCCTCCCTTACTGTAGGCCTAACACCTCACCTCATCAGAGAAGCCTTTCCTGCCTGCCCTAAGTCAGAAAATACCCCTGTTTCTCTTCATAGCACCTATTACCCTGATATATATTTATTTGTCTGTCTTCTCTCATTAGATAAGTTTAATAAGAACAGCAACTTTGTTTTGTTCACTGCTATATTCCCAGGTCTTAGAACAATGTGGCACATAGTAAGTGCTCAGTAAGCAAATGAATTAGTGAATTCAAAACAGCCTCCACAGATTTAAAAAGAGGATGAAGTCAATATGATCACATATGTGAGGGATAAATGTGAATTTTTCTTTCGACTTAAAATCTATGTATAGGCAATAATCTCACTTGACAACTTTAGGTAAAATGACTTGGTAGTTTAGGTGGCCATAAGTTTGGACTACAGTTAGGTTAATACCAACTTATACTATGAGCACAATGTCCAGATCACACAAGAGGTAGGTATAATTTCATCTGCACTGGTCACAACACACACGGAGCATTCTGTACAGCACTAACAATAATAAAAACTGCTATTTTTTGTATACATTTATTATGTCCCTGCCAGGCATTGTGCTAAAGCTTACTCTGTCTGAATCAAAAAACTCATTAAATAATAGGTACCATTAATATCCTCACTTTGTTATTTATTTATTTTTTTTAAGAGATGGGCTGTCACTCTGTTGCCCAGGCTGGAGTGCAGTGGCATAATCATAGCTCACTGTAGCCTTGAACTCCTGGCTTCAAGCAATCCTCCTGCTTTAGCCTTCCAAGTTGCTGGGATTGTAGGCATGAGCTACCTGGCCCAGAGTCCATACTCTACATTATGGATAATGAGGATAGAAAAAAAAAGTTAAAAACTTGGAAGTCATATCAAATGAAGAAAAACTGAAGGAACTGGAGCTGGGGGTGTCTAGGAATAATAGTCATCTTTAATTATAATTGTTGTAGGTATTTTGATGGAAGAGGGTCTGATTCGATTTTACTTCGGAGTGTAGGACCGGCACCAATGTGTACAGGCTAAAGGGAGACAGATTTTGACTCAATGAAAACAGTCAAATTATTATTAGAACTGCCTCACAATAGCCAAGATTGTTCATGAGACAGTAATTCTCAGTCTATGGCCATACTAGTCTGAATGCACCCAATCTAATCTGATCTTAGAAGCTAAGCAGGGTTGGGCCTGGTTAGTACTTGGATGGGAGGCAGTAATCCTCCAACTGAAAATCTTCAAACAGAGGTTGGATCACCATAGGTTGGGCACATTCCAGAAGGGATTTCTTCAGTGGGGATTGACCTAGATGTATCTGAAGTTCTTTCTACCTCAATATTCCATGGTTCTATGAAAGCTGGGACCAGATAAGAAAAGAAGAGGTATATGGAGTAAAGCCACTATTAACAAAATAAATCAAGGTGACCAGGTCCATTTCCATGTCCATACTGAATAATAATAGTGTGTAGTCTCAAAGAATCAATGAAATAAGAGCTTTTAGGGAGAGGAGGCAGCATGTGTGGTAAGCCCCTCGAGGGCAGGCAGGAGCAACATCCTCTTCATCTTTGACTCCTTCAGAGTCTCTTTCATCTTGCATTTGTTTGAACAACTGATTGGATTCAACTGTCAATAAGAATGGGCCCAGTCTAAAGAAGTGGCCCTCCATTTACCTATCAGGGGCTTTCTTACAAATTGCTTGCTACTGATTAGTGAAACTGAACACTGGTTGTCTCTATAAGATGAGGAAAGCAGGGAACTACCAAGACAGGTATATTTTTGAGAATGATTGGAAACAGAAAGCTAAAGGCCAATACTGGGAGACATCTGGGCGATCTTTCAGCTCTACCATGGATACACTCTGTGATCTTGAGGGAACTCACAGCTGCTTACAAGGCATCAACTTTCATGGTTAGAAAATGGAGGTAGGGTGGAAAAGAGAGAAGATGAGGAATTCTTATCTTTCAGGAGAGGAGGAAAAGAAGGGAAACAGATGGACCCATTTGTGGATTATCAGGGTGCTCGCCCCCACTTTGTTTCCCACTTTTGCTCTATTCTCTTCTTCATTTCAGTATTTGTTAACTTCTTCCTCTCTCTCCAGCACTCAAGACAGTGAACTAGAAAATTCAGAGATGTTGAAACTCATGTCTTGCTTTAGTTAAAAGCTTGGTGGGAAAAGGAAGTTGAAACTAATGGCTGAAGTGAGTGTTTTAAAGTATCAGTAAATTGCAGTGACCTGTGTTTCTTGTTCCTTTTGTCCTCCATGGTCATGGATAATTGAGTGTTGGCTTGGTGTATCTCCCAAGTGCTACAGCATTTGAAATGAAGTACTTTATGAGATGTGAAAAAGTCAGAAGCCACAGTTCTCTATGCAGGAGACATGGAGACCTGCAAAATACCTCTGGGCTATGCGTGATTCCTTCAGCCTCTGATCAGAACTGCTTATTTTCACTTATTGTCCTAAACATTGTTCTTTCATTATCAAGTAAGACTGTGTAATACAGTAGAATAAGAATGAACTTTGGCATCAGCCAGACATTGGTTTAAATCCTAGCACTACTCTCACTAGTTTGTTTCACTTGAGCCAAGTTATTTTATCTCCCTGAGCCTCAGTTTCCTCATCTGGCAAATATATGTAATACCTACACTGGGGGGAGAGTATTTGTGAGGATTAAATAAAATGTAGTATGTAAAAGGCTGATATAATTTCTTTTCCCTTTTCTAATAATAGTCCCTCTAAAGGAAATCACTATATTATGTTCCTCACTATCTACTTTTTCAAGGACTCTGGAACTGCAATTAGAGAAAGGAATCTGTTGGAAAGGCACAAGAAGAAAAAGAGCAAAAAGAAATCATGGGTTATTCGTGTGATCACAAAAGGGACTTTTATTTTGGAAACTTGGAACTCCAAAGATTGAAATGCAGACGGTGAAGTAGAAGAAAGAGATACAAATCAAGATTTAGCCTTGGGGAATATGTGGGAATAAGTAGTTAATGTGTGTGACGATATGTTATCTGAATATTTTCTCTGATTTGATGTCTTCCTTATATTGAGGGAGGGGATAGACCACATTGGGTTCTGCTCATTTCAATATACCTCTTATTTGGGAATGAGAAAAGCCATTTTCTAGCTGGATTGTGTCCCTACCCTAAATACCTCAAATCTTCTGGATTTTCTGACAGATAGGATCCCTTAAGGAATACAACATTCTTAGGCTGGCAGCAACTCTCACTGGCTTCCCCATCTAAATTGTAGTAGAATGGAGGGAGAAGCAGGGCAGTTATATTTTATTTACTTATTTATTTGACCAGGAAGTTTGTTCCCCTAGCACATTTTGGAGGAGTCCCTAAAGAGGAAAAAACTTGCTTCTCAAGCTTGTCTTTCCCAGCTTTCCCCTATTTTCCACTCCACTTTCTGCCCCAGGGAGTGTAAAACTAATCTTGGAGCCCATAGGGCTGGGTCGGGGACCAGCCGCTCCAAGATGACGTAATGCTTTCTCTGGTACACAAAGCGGGCCTCCCCCTGGCTGGGCCTCTCTCGCCCCTCCCCCTCCGGCCTGGATCGCGCCCCCGCCGGCACCAGCGCGGGTGAGTCCCCCTTTTTGAAAAGCTAGCCCAGGGAAACAGGGAACAAAGGCCCAGGAAGGAGAGCCTAGGCGCTGCCAGGAGGCCCAGAATAGACATCACGTCATCCCCCAGCCCAGCAGCGCCAAGCGCCATTTGGTAGCATCGGACAGACCCCACCATTACGATGCAGAATGGAGCTTGCAGGGCTCACGTTTCCTCCCAGCACCAGCATCCAACTGACCAGCTTAAGGAGTGGCTTCCTTTTTGCTCCCCACCCCCGCACCCCTCTTTCTCCAGAGGCCGCCGCCTCCCCTGGCTGCCAGCCACACAACCCACAGTCTCCAAGCTGCCATCTTGATGCCCCATCCCCCTTGTCACCTCCCTCCCCCGCAGCCCTTCGGAGTGGGAGGGGAGGAAGGGGCACCGCCCTGCGTGCCCCAAGGGGGAGGGCTCGGCCTACCCCACCTCTCCTCCCCCAGAAGGAGGGGTTCACGTCCTCCGCACGCTCGCTTGCTGTTTCTCACCTCCAGCAATGCTGACAGTGCACCATACGAGGTTTTAGCATCCTGTACTTCCACACCCTCGGTGTGGCTCTGGCCTTGCCAGTCCCTGCAGCCCATAGTTCAAGTTTGGGCGCTATGCACTGCCGGCTACCCACGACCATAGGCCCAATTCTAGCAGGGCTGGCACTTTCAAGGCTCTAGTCTGGGCTTCATTCTCCGCCCAGCCGTTGGGCCCCCTTGGCTTGCAACGGTTTCGACCACCTCAAGCTTAGTTTGCCCGACTCTACTTACCAAAGCTAGGTCGGATATTGGTGATCTCAGCCATGTCGTAATCAGAGGCTGCTGATATAAATGTTTTTGCAATGATGAGACAACTCTGGGAACCCCGGGTCAGTACCGAGGCAGCTGCTGTAGAGCTCTAGGTCAGGGGTTAGGGTAGGTATCCGGCGGAAGCCTCCTGCGACGGTCCGGTCCCTGGTTGCCAGCTGCGCTCGCCTCTTAAGATGCTCCAAGGATGCTCTGAGCTAAGGATGCAGGTGCAGTCAGACTGGTCCTGATGAGAGGTAGGCTCCGCCTTCTTCCGAATGGCCCTCGGCAGAAGACCCCGCCTCTGTCCGAAAGGTTCCGGAACGCAGGTCCCGCCCCTTTCCGGAAGATCCGGGAGAGGACCCCTCCCACTGCCGAGTTTTCGCGAGAATGAGGCTCCGCTTATTTACCGGCTGTGGTTCTATACAGCGAAAGTTCTGGGGCGGGAGTAAGAAGTGTAGGGAGTTATCCAATGAAATCCTGTAGATATTGTGATTCCGGTCTCCTGGGCTTAACATAGCGGCAGAATGTTCTGGGTTCTGGGCTCCAGAATTTTGGAAAAACAAAATACTATACTGCCTGGATTTCGGTATGAATTGGCATTATTGTTACGTATTTCTGAGACCACTAATGGTTATCATGGAAACTTTCTTAAACCGCAGAAACTCTGATTAAAGACCAAACCTGGGCATGGTTGCATAACTTTGAAAATTCGCTAAAAATCATTTAATTGTACACAAAATTGTAATCATTTAATTGGATTTTATGGTGTGTAAATTAAAGATTTTTTTTTTTAAAGACTGATGAGAAGTGCCTAAGTTAATCAGTGCTCAATATTTCTTTTCCATAAGCCTCAAGTGTGTAGGGTTTCGGAGTCGGGGAAATAGGGGGAGAGAGAAGGAGAGAGAGAGAGAAAGAAGCACACTAGCCTAAAAGAACTGTAGGTCAAAAGGAGGACACAAATGAAACTCCACGCTTCTGGAGACTTCCTTGGTATTTGGGAGACTTGGTGTGATTCATGTTAGAGTCAGACTTCCTGGCGATTATAGCCATGATTACATCAATTCCATCCTTTATTTTGGTTGTGGATACTTTCATCCTGTCGGATTCAGTTCAAGTGCATAAATATTTGTTGGTGGTTCACCTGTGATGGAGCTGAATGTATTTTTCCAGCTTTGACATTCTGTCCTTAAAGAAAAGTGGAAAGAACATGGTTTTAGTAGTTAATTAAAAAAAATGTATTGAATTACTGAGCATCGACTGATTTCCTCTTTATAGCTGTGTACCTTTGTGAAATCACCAATTCAGCTGAGCCAGAACTTTGTCCTGTGCAAACTGGAAGATGATATAATAATATCCATTGTCCCACAGAACTTATTGTGGAGGCCAGATCTCCTAAGATAATGTGAGAGCATTTTGTAAAATTCAGAATATTGTACAGATTTGAGTAATTACTATAGCTTGAGGCCAAGGCTGCCTTAGCTTTATTCAGGAACTTAGAGAGTTCTCTTTCTGAAATTTTGTAAATTCTTCATTTCCTTCGTCCTGTGTTCCAGGTGTCTCATGGCGAGAAAGATTAGCTGTCAATCTAAACCACTGAATCTCAATTTCGGTTTTGAGTAGAGTTCCATGGGCAGAGAAAGCGAAGTAGGACCTTTAAATTTTTTTGCCAATAACTGACGAGCTAGCGCGGTGGCTTCATTTGGCCCTAAAATAAGATGGCGCCTAGGCTTTGACGCATGCTCCTTGACGCCCTGAAGCGCGGCGTAACGCAACTCGGGGGCGCGCACGTCAGTCTCTGCCGTTGGCTGACTTCCGGTGGTTCCTAAGCCGAGTTTCCGCGGGATCAGGCCGGCTTGTGAGGGTACTAGGTCGGGTGCTGTGGGACTGGAAGAGGCAAGTGGGAGCTGGGACACCTGGGTGAAGGATGTCCAGGATGAGGGGGTCAGGTGTGAGGGTGGGCGCTGGGTGCATGACGGAAGTTAAAAGTGCGAAGGTGTGCTAGGTAGGCGTGGGGACTTGAACCAGCGATCGGCGCCGAAATGGAAAGCACAGTTAG
The DNA here is from genome assembly GCA_963574885.1 of Lepilemur ruficaudatus. Taxonomy (NCBI): domain Eukaryota; kingdom Metazoa; phylum Chordata; class Mammalia; order Primates; family Lepilemuridae; genus Lepilemur; species Lepilemur ruficaudatus. The sequence continues at coordinate 23,834 of CAUYRT010093680.1, forward strand.
GACCTCTTTGGGAAATGTTTTCCCAGGAGAGGGCCAAGTCGGGGCTGCCTCCAGATTGACGTTCACCCCGTCGGTCCGACTCCGGTTCCCAAAGGAGCGGACTTTCGCGTTACTGCTGTGTTTGAGGTGCCTGGAGCCGCTCCCTGCACGCTGCTAACTTTCAATAGCAGCTACCTTTGTTTCTTTCCTTGTTTCTTCTTTTTTTCTTCCCTAAACCTCTGTGAAAGTCATTCACAGTAATCTGTGAAATAAAGGAGTCACCTAAAAGGCTGCTCTCATTCCACTCCTTACCACTCACCATCCTCTCTCACAGGAATCAACGGAATCTTGACGTGTTTATTGAGTTTTAATTACCAGGATAAGGACATCAGTTGATTGGATGCAAGGGGAATCTCTCCTAATGTCCTGGAGAAACTGAATTAAGGAGGTTTAAAACTCACTTTATATGGTTAAATAGATCAGACTCATAAGAGTTAGAAACAATTCGTATTTTCAGTTTTCTAGTCCAGGCTTTCGTCTAGTACTCTGGTAGGTGAGCATTCAGACTTTGAAAATTGCCAGTGATGTAACACAAGGCAGCTTATTTTGTTCTTGGATCTGTTTATGAAAGTAGGGTTTTCCTGGGTGGTAAGATGCAATTAATTTCCATATAATGCTTAACATATGGTCCAAATGCTGCACAAAATTAAGTTGTTTAAGCCCTCTTTCATTGATTCATTATTCAGGGAACATTCCTGTTGAATGTTAGAGATACTAGTTGAAAGAATCTTTTTCTTAAAAAAGCTCATAGTTTTGGAGGAAGGAGGTGGGAAGAAGACAGGCATAGAGATGTTTACAAAAATGATAAGTACTATAAAAGAGGTGTGCAAACAGGTATTAAAAGAACAGAAAAGAAGATACCATCCAGTTTAGGTCAGTATTGCCTCTAAAATGTGACAACTACAATTGAAGCCAAGAGTCAAGAAGTAACAATGCAGAGAACAGTAGACATCTCCTTTCCTTTGTTTCAACACAAAGTTTGTTACTAGTATTTTAAAACAGCCACATTTTGCTTTTGAATTGTTTCTATTAATGAAAGTAGCTACTTATGAAAACAGTAGCAAACATTTATAAATCACTTACTAGCTAAAGATGTAGATGCTATTTTTATTTCATTTTATAGCTGAAGAAACTGAAATTCAGGTTAAGTAGCTTTGGCGAGGTCACAAAGCTGGAGAGAGCTGACTTGGGAAGCTAATCCAGTTTGGTCCACAGTTTACTCTTAGCATCATGCTAGTCTCCCTGATGGTAATAATAATAATAACTAACACTTACTAATCATTTACTATTTAGTTCTTGCAACAGCTCTCTGAGATTCGAACAATCATTATTTTTTACTGTTGAGGAAACAGATGCTTAGAGAGGTTAAGTCCCTTGGCTAGGTGACATACTGGTCAGTAGTGGAGTTTGGGATTTGAACTCAGTCACTCTAACCATTGTCTTTCATCTTACACCTAAAGAGAAATTGTGTATTTGGTATGAAGTATTGTGTTGTGATTGGACATGAATAAATGATAATTGAGCAAATGTTATTACCATTAATTAATATGAAGGTGATAAGAACTTGCTTTTGTCCTTTCAGGATGGAACAAAAGTGGGACTTTTAAAATGCTGCCTTGTAAGAAGAGAAGAACTACAGTGACAGAGTCCCCGCAGCATAAGGGCAACCAGGAGGAAGACAACATAGACCTAGAATCAGCTGTTAAACAAGAATCTGACCAGGTTAGAGACTTGGGGTCAGTGTCACTATCCTGGGGTCCAAGTCATGGCAGAGTCACAGGCTTTGAAGCACAATCTGTGCAGGATGCAGGAAGTCAGCTTGGTATGGAGGATACATCTTTGAGCCCCAGGATGCTCATGCAGGACACAAATGTACCAATTCTAGAAGCTGTCGATGTGGCCATCTCTCAGGGACTCACCCTGCCTTCCTTGGAGTCTTCCTATCCCCTTAATATACACATTGGTAAAGGAAAACTCCAGGCCACTGGCTCAAGGAGAGGGAAGAAAATTGCACTCAGGCCTGGGCCAGTTACCCAAGAAGACAGAGGCGATCATCCTATCATAAAGGAGCCATTTTCAGGAGAGCCTATTGAAGAAGTCAAGGAAGAAGGAGGTAAGATATAAAAGGTCTTTGGGCTACATTTTCCTTATCAATATCATTTTGTCATTGCTTTCTCAGAGTGCTGGGATTATAGGTCTGAGCCACCGCAACAGGCCAGTATCAGGTTTTCAAAAACATCTCAGCATGTTGGTTGAATTTTGCTTCATGAAATTAAGTAGGGATGAATGTGAATTCCTATATTTAATTTGGAAGGAAGGGAACATATCAAACCTGAATTGTTCAAATATAAGATATGGGAGATCTAATCTTAGTTAAGGGATTTCGTTGACTCCTAGCTTAATTCAGGGTAGGAATGTAAGAAGACTGCTAAAAAACCTTAATTGTTGATGAAGTAATAGAGATACAATGCCCAAGACAAGGGAGTTAGTAATAATCTTGATGGTATACTGTGCTGGTCATACCCCCTCTGGAATATTATGTTCACTTCTTGATGCCAAATTTTAAGAGGATGTTGCCAAACTGGTGCATATTAAGAGGAAGATAACTAGTATTCTGTAGAGTCTGGATATGGTAGGAATGGTTAACTTGGGAAGTTTTCAGAGTGGTAAGAAAGCTAGGCTGGGCGTGGTCGCTCATGCCTGTAATCCTAGCACTCTGGGAGGCCAAGGTGGGTGGATTGCTCAAGGTCAGGAGTTCAGAACCAGCCTGAGCAAGAGTGAGACCCTGCCTCTACTAAAAATAGAAAGAAATTAATTGGCCAACTAAAAACATATAGAAAAAATTAGCTGGGCATGGTGGCGCATGCCTGTAGTCCCAGCTACATGGGAGGCTGAGGCAGGAGGATTGCCTGAGCCCAGGAATTTCAGGTTGCTGTGAGCTGGGCTGACGCCACGGCACTCTAGCCCAGGCAACAGAGTGAGACTCTGTCTCAAAAAAAAAAGCTGTCACTCATCAAATATTTGAAGACGGTGATGTAGAAGAGGAAGCAGATTCCAGATGGTGAAAGTAAGAAGACTGGTTTTAAGCTATAGGGAGGCAGATTTTTATTCATTATCAAAAAGTTTTTCGACAGTAGTATCAACAGTAGTAGTGTACCACTTCTTTGTATGATAAAACTTTATGAAAAGTATTCAATTTAAATTGTGATAACCTATAAAATTTAAAAAATTCTGTTCAGTAGTTTTAGTAAATCATTACAATGACCTGTAAAACATATTTTGATGTCTAACATTATTTTTCAAACTTCCTTATCATATCTGAAAGTAGTGTAGAAACCCTTTGTTCTGATTTTTGGTTTGAAACATGATTCTTTTATCTATGTGACTTTTCAAAAAAGCAGAAGGCATAGTTCTAACTTCGGGAAGCTTATAGTCTAATGGGGAAGACAGAGTATAAACACATAATCCATTTGGAGCAGTGTAAGACAGTGTGATTAAGTGCTAGAGTATGTGGTACATATAAATAGGATTTGGGGTACTGGAGCTTAAAGGATTCATAGGATTCAATAGATTGTGGGGGACTGAGTAGAAGTAGAGTAGCATATTCTGCAAACATGTAGAAGTGCTGTGTTTGTGTGGGAGAGTAGTAAGACTTCAGATAGAAAGAGTAGATCCAGATTATAGGCAGGCTTGTAGTTTTCCCCTTAAGGCCTTATCAAGGATTAGAATAGGATGTTGGCAGTAAGGATGGAGAAGAACAGGTATACATAGAGACATTACAAAGAAAGAATTAACATTGCTTAGAGACTGACACTAAGACATCTGGAGTGGGGGATGGTGAAAGCATGCCTTCATGGGGAAGGTATTTGAGAGTTTAAAAAGGAGTTCCGATTTGGGTATGTAGAGTGTAAGGTGACAATGAGGCCATCAGGCAAAAATAGAAATCTGAGATTCAATTTTGGTAAAAGGTAAGGACTAGAAATGTTCAAAGTGTTAGTCATGATTCTTCTCCATGGAAACACACATGGAGGGAGAAGAGCAGCAGATTGAAGATAATCTTGAATTGAGGAAGGACATTACAGTGCAGGAACAACTGGAGAAGTAATAGTAGAAGTCAAAGGAGGGAGGAGAGCTTTAAGAACAAGTGTTGAGGAAAGATGATTGAGGAATTAATGAGATGGGGCTCATAAGGTCATTATTTTATTGTATCACCCAATATTGCTATATTGAAGACAGAAACAGGAGTTTGCAGGGTTTTGCCCTGAAGGAGTATGTCAACTCTTTAGCTCGTATATCAAGGGCTGCCTCGCCTTGGGAGGGCTCTCAAAGCTCCCGGTGCAGACGCATTCCAGGAGGCTTCTTGGTTATCTCAGGTCTGTGAGGCCTTACTGTTCTTGAAAGACAAGACAGGTAAATATCTGGCTCACGGGATGGGAATCGGAGACAATGAGTGCCCTAGACAAGAGACACACCCCTGTGGTTATGAGCAATTTAGAATGTAGAGCTGGGCTTCCTGCCTTCTGACTGTCTCAAATTCACAATAACTAGATAAAAGAAATATAGAGCCACTATATCTCTTTGTTATTCCTCTGTTAATTGATAACTATCTCTTAGAACTTAGTCCTTGAAAGATCTTGTAACTGTTTGTTCACTTAGATAATAGATTAGAATTTGTTAGAAGCCCTTTGAAAAAACTTTTAACCCTAACCACATTACCTGTTATGTAAATCTGTTACCTATAACAACCCACTACCTGTTACTATCTAATTCTGTTACCATGGTAACTGGTAATTGATATCTGTGATTATAAAAACCTATGTGAATCTAACCTCAATGCCGCACTACTGACGGAGGGTAGTGTAGACTCCTGAGTGCCCCTGCTTTCTTAATATAAACCTATAAAACTTTACCTTAGTCTCTGTCTATTCTTTTTTTCTATTTCCTGTTAATTTCTTATACTCTGTGGCGACAACTACCTAAGGGACCTGGTTTCTCGTGGGGAGAAGTAGCTGATCTCCTTGCAGTCTGCTGCCCCTTGTATTCTGGCGCAGCGAGCAGGGTACTTTTTGGCACCCCACAACAAGGTACTTTCAAATTTAGAGGCAAAGGAGAGAGAAGGATAATGCCTGAGAAAAGGTTACATTTGAAGGTTGATGATTTTTTTTTTTTTTTTTTGAGACAGAGTCTCACTCTGTTGCCCAGACTAGAGTGCTGTGGCGTCAGCCTAGCTCACAGCAACCTCAGACTCCTGGGCTCAAGCAATACTACTGCCTCAGCCTCCCGAGTAGTTGGGACTACAGGCATGCGCCACCATGCCTGGCTAATTTTTTCTATGTATTTTTAGTTGTCCAATTAATTTCTTTCTATTTTTAGTAGAGATGGGATCTCGCTCTCACTCAGGCTGGTTTCAAACTCCTGACCTTGAGCAATCCACCCGCCTCGGCCTCCCAGATTGCTAGGATTACAGGTGTGAGCCATCACCCCCGGCTGATTATTTAGGATTATTTGTAACATCACTCCCCTTCATTAAGCTGGGTAATTGAAAGTTGATTCTACCACATTGCACTTTACTTAGCTGGGTATACAAGTAATACCAATAAAAGCACGTTATGAATGTCTATCCAGAATTTTTTTTCAAGTAACTTTTTTTTTTTTGTGGTAATTAGAAATATAACATATATGGAAAATAAAGAGGAAGGAAGAAGAAAGATTGAAAATTAATGTATGTGTACTTTGGAAAATATTGAAAGTTTTAAAGAAGAAAATAAAAATCACCTATAATCTTACTATTGAGTGCATATTCTTTTTGTTGTTTTACTCTCTTTGAAGTAACATTTTTGTGTTCTGATTATGAAAGTAGCAGCATCAGATTCATTGTAGAAAAATTGAAAAAACATATAGAAAAGACACCTGGATTATTTTGAAGTATTGACATTTTGTTACAGTTGGTACTTTGTTAAATTATTTCTAGACTACAGGTGTTAGTGTTTAAACTTTCCTCTTTAATGATGTTTACTCTAATAGAATTTTACTTGTTCTTTTAAAATTTATTTATATACCCGAATTTCTACTTATACTTATTTTCTTTCCCTGCATCCTAAAAGTGATTTGCTTAGGCAGATTTCATCTTGTAATTAGTTGATTTTTATAGTCCTCAGCTAATTATTTTTATGTCATCAATTTACAATTCTTAGGTTGGCAATAAACAGGTTACAGATCTCTCTTATGCTGCTGGGCTTCTCTTTCTGAGGTTCAGCATCTAGCATATCTATAAAGGAAAGGAAGAGTGGGGTTATAAGAAGTTCTAAGAGGGAAGTTATTAATAAATTAAAAAACAATATGATGGAGTCAGAGGGAAAAAAGTCTGCAGAAAAAAAGGAACATTTTCTCTATATAGTATATGAAAAATAATTTTGTGATGCAGCTGCTAAACTGTAGGGATAGTTTTAAAGAGTAGTTCCAAATACTTTTTAAATGTTTTTTGAGAGAGAAGGATTTACTCTGTTGCCCAGGCTGGAGTCTAGTAGCCTGATCATAACTCACATTGTAACCTTGAACTCTTGGGCTCATGCCGTCTTCCTTCACCTTCCCAAATAGCTAAGGACTACAGGTGTGCACCACCATGCCTGGCTAATTTTTCTTTTTCAAGTTTTTGTAGAGATGGGGTATTGCTGTGTTATCCAAGCTGGCCTCGAACTCCTGGCTTCCCAAAGTGCTGGGATTACAGGCATGAGCTACTGTGCTGGGCCCCAGATACATTTTAGGTAGTAAAAGTATCAATGGAAGAAGCTCTGCCTACCAAAGTGAGCGCCTATGTTTTGAAGGGCAATATTTCCTTAAAGTTTCCAGTATATTTGTTTAACAGTCATTTGTGTCAGTGAAAGGTAGATAACCTTAATTATAAAAGTTATTAAAGATTACCAATTAAATGAGAAAGCTATGCTGTGGTATGAATTGAAGTTCTCTCTTATAAGAAATTTGACTGAGAGGTACTTTTGACTTGATGATTTTAGGATTCAACTCCTTGCTGTAGAATCCCTGTTAAAGCCAAGGTCTTGAGGCTTTTTGACACTGTGAAATAATCATGGACTCTAAAAGTAAAGGAAGCAAGGTTGAGAGTATTAAGGATTGATTTGTGCTTTATTTAATTAATTAATTTATTTATTTTTAGAGACAGTGTCTCACTCTGTCACCCAGGCTGGAGTACAGTGACACAGTCATAGCTCACTGCAGCCTTGAGCTCCTGGGCTCAAGCAGTCCTCTCCCTTCAGCCTCCAAAATAGTTAGGACTGCAGGCATGAGGCACCATGCCGAGCTAATTTTTAAATTTTTTTCTGTAGAGATAGAGTCTTGCCCAGTTGCCCAGTTGGTTTTGAACTCCTGGCCTCAAGTGATCCTCCTGCCTCAGCCTCCTAAAATGCTAGGATTACAGGCATGAGCCATCGTGTCCAGCCAATGTATATTATTTATAGTTGATTAAATGTGGTATTAATGGTAATCTATATAAAATATCCATTTATCATCAGGAACCCCTCCTACAATTATGAATCTGATCCTTCCATAGAAAAAATGGAAGGGAGGCTGGCTCTGGGAGGAGCCACCTGGCAGCCTCTGGGAGGCTGAGGTGGGAGGAATGCTTGAGGTCAGGAGTTTGAGACCAACTTTAGCATGAGCAAGACCCCCATCTCTACTAAATAGAAAGAAATTAGCTGGGCAACTAAAAATAGGAAAAACTAGCCAGATGTAGCGGCACACGCCTGTGGTCCTAGCTATTCGGGAGGCTGAGGCAGGAGGATCACTTGAGCCCAGGAGTTGATGCCAGGGCACTCTAGCCCAGCCAGTAGAGTGAGACTGTCTCAAAAAGGAAACAAAAATACTAGTAGTACCTTAGCAATTATCTAATTCAACTTCCTGGCTTTATAGATGAGTAAATTGGATCTGAGTTTTGATTTCAGTATATTTCTTAGGGTAAAATCTGTTTTTTTTTTTTGAGACAGAGTCTCACTGTGTTGGCCAGGCTAGAGTGCTGTGGCATCAGCCTAGCTCACAGCAACCTCAGACTCCAGGGCTCAAGCGATCCTTCTGCCTCAGCCTCCCAAGTAGCTGGAACTACAGGCATGCGCCATCATGCCTGGCTAATTTTTTCTATATGTTTTTAGTTGTCCAGTTAATTTCTTTCTATTTTTAGTAGAGATGGGATCTTGCTCTTGCTCAGGCTAGTTTCAAACTCCTGACCTTGAGTGATCCTCCCACCTAGCACTCCCGGAGTGCTAGGATTACAGGCGTGAGCTACCGTGCGTGTCCTTAGGGTATAATCTTTAAGGTGAGGAGAATGCCTATATAGAATGTGCTTCATTCATGAAGTTGTCTTACTAAAAAGACTGTAACAAGATGCTAATTTCTATAACTGACTGTGATTGAGAACGGGCAAAGTATGAAGCAATATTTGTGATTCTTCCAGGGAAACCTCAAATGCATACTGGAGGGGAGATACCTTCAGTGTCATCAGGCAGTCAATCTTCAAAGCCAGGAACCCAACCTAGGAAATCATCCCAGCCAGATATTTGTGCTTCTCCTCAAGAAAAGCCACTCAGGACTCGGGCTCACCAACCTGAGGAGGAGACAGAGGACGGTGGACTCTTTATTCCAATGGGTAGGCTTTCTTTCTCTTTTTTTAAATTAAAAATCCCTCTTTATTGAAGTATAATATGCAGAAAACTGCACATATCTTAAGATATCCTGAGTTCACTGAATTTTCACAAATTGAGTGTACCGATGTAACCAGAAAGCAAATCAAGAAACAGAATATTATCAGTACTCAGAAATCCGTCTTGGCTGCCTTTCAGTTATTAATATAATATTATCCCCCACCCATGGTTAAGCACTATCCTGATGCCTAACAGCATATATTGATTCACTTGCTTTGTCTTCTTCTTCTTCTTTTTTTTTTTTTGAGACAGAGTCTCACTGTGTTGCCTGGGCTAGAGTGCTGTGGCATCAGCCTAGCTCACAACAACCTCAAACTTCTGGACTCAAGCTATCCTCCTGTCTCAGCCTCCCGAGTAGCTGGGACTACAGACATGCGCCACCATGCCCGGTTAATTTTTTCTGTGTATTTTTAGTTGGCCAATTAATTTCTTTCTATTTTTAGTAGAGACAGGGTCTTGCTCTTGCTCAGGCTGGTTTTGAACTCCTGGCCTTGAGCAATCCACCTGCCTCGGCCTCCCAGAGTGCTAGGATTATAGGTGTGGGTCACCACGCCTGGCCTATTACTGGTTTTTAACCAATCAATATTTATATAAAAATATTTATCACATAGTTAACTTTCTGGTGCTCTTGATCTAATCTGAAGTTCTTTGCCTTTGTTTGGGTTCACTTTCCTTCATCTTGAAGAATTTCATTTAGTATTTCTTAGAGGTCTGGTCTGCTGTCAGTGAATTATCTCAGATTTTTCGGGGGGAGTGGTTGCAAAAAAAATCTTAGTTTTGTCTTCATTTTTAAAGAATATGCTCATTGGGTATAAAATTTTAGGTTGGTACTTTCCCCTCAGGTTGTTAAGATGCATTCCATTAGAGGACTATAGGCATGCACTACCACATCTAGTTGATTTTGAAATATTTTGTAGAGACAGAGTCTCACTGTGTTGCCCAGGCTGGTCTTGAACTCCTGGGCTGAAGTGATCCTCCTACCTCAGCCTCCCTTGTAGATGGGACTACAGGCATGCACCACCATACCTGGCTAATTTTTAAATATATTTTATAGAGACGGGGTCTCACTATTGCCCAGGCTGGGTGTTTGGCTTTAAAACACGACTCTGTCACTTACTGGCTTTTGGAAAAGTTTCTTAACCTCTCTTCCTCAGTTTCCTCATCTGTATAGTGGCAAAAATAATAGTCTTCATGTCACTGGGTTGGGACTCACAGGAGTAAGTGAATTAATATGTATGACATGTGTAGAAGAGTGCCTGACATAAAATAAATATTCCGTGAACGTCGGCTATTGGTAGTACTACTGTACCATTACCAACTCCGCTGTCACCACCACTGTCATATCACATAGTCTTCTTTGATTTTCAGGACCAGACAGCTGCCAGCTTGATTTTCTTGTACTGTTGGCTTTTTGAGCCAAGTTCCTAGAGCAGCTGTTTTGGAGATTCTGGTGATGCTCTTGTTTTATTTGCAGAAGAGCAAGACAATGAAGAAAGTATGAAAAAGAGAAAAAAGAAAAAGGGTACCAAGAGGAAACGAGATGGAAGGGGTCAAGAAAGGACCTTGGGTTATGATCTGAAACTGGACGACATGCTTGACCGTACCTTAGAGGATGGTGCCAAGCAGCACAACCTAACAGCAGTGAACGTCCGAAACATCCTTCATGTGAGTAAGACTAGGGCAGCTGTGTAATTGGAAGGGCAATTTTCCATGGAAAGTAAATTAAAATACTCAGCAAATTCTTGACTCTTGATAGGTGAATTACCAATTTAAATATGTACATTTTTATGTATTTAAGATAGCTTTCTCCTTGCACTCAGCACAAGTTTAATATCTGAACAAGGGAAGGTAAACTGTTTCTCTGCTTCCTTTCACTTATTTGTTACTGTATTGGTTAGTAGATTCGAAGATGATACTGTTCATAGCGTACTTACTCTTTTGTGGGTTGATATGTCTGAGAGGATGCCAGTTAACAATTTATAGTACTTTGTATATATGTAAATTAGCATTCTTGATATGTAGCAACATAGCTATTTGCAGAGCCTTTGCTATTGTTACTTTTTCTCTTAAGCGTATAATTAGTTACCTCAGGATCTCTTTTTATGTGAGCCAATCTTGTTCTTAGTATTAGTAGTAGCTAATGAAATTGGTTCATTTGCTGCCACATTGTTTCAAGCTGTGTGCTTCTGTCCAAAACTTGCTTCTGCCTTCTTTGCTTTCAATTGCCTTGCTTTACCCTAATCTGAAGTTATTTGAGCATGGAGCTCTCATTTATCTTCCGCATAGGTCTAGCAGAGTTACACAGAGATGAATATTGTCTAGGTGACAAACTCTTATTGCATAAAGTGAAATTTCATCTTTCTTCAGGAAGTAATCACAAATGAACATGTGGTAGCTATGATGAAAGCAGCCATCAGTGAGACAGAAGACATGCCAATGTTTGTGAGTAGTTGATTGTCACTCTTTTAATGTCATAGCACAGAGTTATCTGTAAACTGACTAGTAGAAGTTACTTGGGAGTTTGTAAATAGTTTGACAGCTGGGGGTAAAGTTAACATCACATGGATATTTTTATTAATTATTTTCTTTGTATTTCCCTCTGCTTAGGAGCCTAAAATGACACGCTCTAAACTGAAAGAAGTAGTGGAGAAAGGAGTGGTAAGTGTTCTTTTTTGTTCTTTATTTTGCTTAGTAAATAGTATATAATTTCAGGTCACTTGTAGGGAAAAAATACAGGAAAGATTGTGGTGTGGGTTCACCTCTTTAAAGAAATATTTGTAAAAGACAGGGGCACAATATGTGAAATTATTGTCATTGTTTATTTTTACTTTAGTTGATGTGGAGTATTGCTTTTTCGAAGTGCTAGATAGATAACCATTTGGGATAGTTACATCAGTGAGTAAGGCCAGTTTTTCTATTCATGTTTCAACATATGTGGCAAAGTGTTTGAAATAGTATTTTTCAAAGTGAGTTCCAAGGACCACTTGCATCAAAATCACCTTGGTGTGAGGTCCCTCAGGAGTGCTTATTAAAAACACACACTAAAAACACACCTCATACATAAGAATCCGGATCCATGGGTGGGGCCTGAGAATATGCATTGTTGAAAACACAACAGTTTCGTCTTTTTGCACAGTAAAGTATGAAAACCAGTTGAAGACTTCTGAAGTATTCTGGTACAGCAGGCTCTTTGATGTTTGAAACCATGCTGTATCCTTCTTAACAAATGCTTGTCGGCCGGGTGCGGTGGCTCACGCCTGTAATCCTAGCACACTGGGAGGCACAGGCGGGAGGATCACTCAAGGTCAGGAGTTTGAAACCAGCCTGAGCAAGAGCGAAACCCCGTCTCTATTAAAAATAGAAAGAAATTAATTGGCCAACTAAAAATATATAGAAAAAATTAGCCGGGCATGGTGGCGCATGCCTGTAGTCCCAGCTACTCGGGAGGCTGAGGCAGAAAGATTGCTTGAGCCCAGGAGTTTGAGGTTGCTGTGAGCTAGGCTGACGCCACGGCACTCTAGCCTCCTGGGCAACAAAGTGAGACTCTGTCTCAAAAAAAAAAAAAAAAAACAAACGCTTGTCCAGTTTGTGCTTACCTTCTGTGACACGGGAGGTGATAGTCCTGAGGGAGTACATTCTATCTCTGTAAGGAAGATTTGCCTTACGGACCCAAAATACAAATTGTAGTTTTGTCTCTTTGTCCTGGTTATATTCCTTGGAACATGTTATTCTTCCATATGACCTTTCCTGTAGTTGAAGAAAACTAGTATCTTGTTTCTTAACATTCTTTTCTTGGCTATAATCCCCCAATTTCTTATTATTTTTCATGTGTTCAGGCTTTCACTACCCTTACCTATCTGATTCTTTTTTTCTGAATGTGTCTAGTTTGCCTGTATCTTTTTAATAATTTTATTTATTTTATTAATTTTAGTTATGTTATATCTTTTGAGGCAGGGTCTTACTCTCTTGCATTAGCTAGACTACAGTGGTGTCATCATAGCTCACTGTAATCTCAAACTTAAGCAGTCCTCCTGCCTCAGCCTCCTGAGTAGCTGGGACTACACACATGAGCCACCACACCTGGCTTATTTTTCTATTTTTTTGTAGTGACGGGGTCTCACTCTCGCTCAAGCTCATATCACTTTAAAAATGTGCTCATCTGGCTGGGCGCGGTGGCTCACGCCTGTAATCCTAGCACTCTGGGAGGCCGAGGTGGGCGGATTGCTCAAGGTCAGGAGTTCGAAACCAGCTTGAGCAAGAGTGAGACCCTGTCTCTACTAAAAAACAGAAAGAAATTAATTGGCCAACTAAAAATATATAAAAAAATTAGCCGGCATGGTGGCGCATGCCTGTAGTCCCAGCTACTTGGGAGGCTGAGGCAGAAGGTTCACTTGAGCCCAGGAGTTTGAGGTTGCTGTGAGCTAAGCTGACGCCATGGTACGCTAGCCGGGGAACAGAGTGAGACTCTGTCTCAAAAAAAAAAAAAAAAAAATTGTGCTCATCTGGGAGGCTGAGGCGGGAAGATTGCTTGAGGCCAGGAGTTCCAGACCAGCCTGAGTGAGAGCAAGACCCCATTTCTACAAAAAATAGAAAAATTAGCTGAGTGTGGTGGCACATGCCTGTAGTCCCAGCTACTCAGGAGGCTGAGGCAGGAGGATTGCTTGAGCTTGAGGAGTTTGAGGTTACAGTGAGCTATGATGACACCACTGAACTGTAGCCTGGGTGACAGAGCAAGGCCTTGTCTCAAAAACATAAAAATAAATAAAAATAAAAGCTTGCCCATAATGGAATCTACTGAACCAGTTATGGTTTAACTAGTGTAAAGCTAGATTATGCCCCCACTGTTCCCGATTCCATATTTCTCTTAATGCAACCTAAGGTTGCATTGGCCTTTTTTTGGCATTCACATCACATTTTTTTGTCCAGTTGACTAACCCTCGTTGCATAAATTAAAATTTCATCTTTCTTCAGGAGGTAATCACAAATGAACCTGTGGGGCTGGGCGCGGTGGCTCACGCCTGTAATCCTAGCACTCTGGGAGGCCGAGGCAGGAGGATTGCTTGAACTCAGGAGTTTTAGACCAGCCTGAGCAAAAGCAAGACCCCATCTCTACTAAAAATAGAAAAAAAAATTAGCCGGGCAACTGAAAATATAAACAAAAAAGTAGCCAGGTGTGGTAGCGTGCACCTGTAGTCCCAGCTACTTGGGAGGCTGAGGCAGAAGGATTGCTTGAGCCTAGGAGTTTGAGGTTGCTGTGAGCTAGGCTGACACCTCGGCACTCTAGCCCAGTCAACAGAGTGATACTATCTAAAAAAAAAAAAAACCCAAATGAACCTGTGGTAGCTCATCTTATTGATGGCTGAAAGCAGCCATCAATGAGATGGAAGTTGTGTGAAGTCTACTTGACCTATAGGGTATAATTAACATTAATTCTATATTTAATTTGAAAATAAAAAAGGAGATCCAAATCAGGCTCTGGATTATATTTATTCACCATGAATGTAGCTATAGAGAAGTTGGGCCACCCAATACTATAGTTTATATGGGAGAGCAAGTATTAGAATCTAGATCTCTCACTTCTTAATGCTTAGTAGACTGACTCCAATATACTTCTAAATACTGGCTTGCCTTTCTGATGAATTTGGCAGTAGGGAAGCTGATTGGTTCAGAAATAGCCATGGGAAAGGGAAACGGACCTGAATTGCATCATTCCCTTTACCCTACATTGGTTCCAGCTACACAGATCTAGATGATTGGTCAGAGCTTAGCAGTGCTTGTGAGGAGATATGAAAACCTAAGGCTGCTTTTAGAGACAGAACCTAATGGACAGTTGGCTTTAGTTCATAAGATGATTGTAGTTGGGTCACAGTTAAATGATGAAGAAATTATACATCTTTAATGGCATTTTATCAGCAGTATGTAAGAACTTTAAAAAAATTCTATAAAAACATTTTGCAGGGCCGGGCATGGTGGCTCACACCTGTAATCCTAGCACTCTGGGAGGCTGAGACGGGTGGATCGCTAGAGGTCAGGAGTTCAAAACCAGCCTGAGCAAGAGCGAAACCCTGTCTCTACTAAAAATAGAAAGAAATTAATTGGCCAACTAAAAATATATAGAAAAAATTAGCCGGGCATAGTGGCGCATACTTGTAATCCCAGCTACTTGGGAGACTGAGGCAGAAGGCTCGCTTGAGCCCAGGAGTCTGAGGTTGCTACGAGCTAGGCTGACGCCACGGCACTCTAGCCTGGGCAACAGAGTGAGACTCTGTCTCAAAAAAAAAAAAAAACATTTTGCCCACCTCAATTATAAAAATTTTCAAACATACAAAAAGTTGAAAGAATATTACAATAATTGTATAATAGATTCCAAGAGAAACATTTTGCTATATTTGTTTTATATCTCTTTATCTATTGTTTTTTCCTATACTATTTGAAAATAAGTGTGGATAACATGACACTTCACCCCTAAATCCTTCCGTAAGAGTTTTTCATGGCTGACTTTTTGGAGGCATACTTATGATGGATTTATATAATTGATTAAAAAAAATTGGGCTGGGCATAGTGGTTTGCACCTGTAATCCCAGCACTTCGGGAGGCAAGGAAATTAAGAGACCAGCCTGGGTATCATAGTGAGACTCCGTCTCTACAAAAAAACTATTAATAAAAAAATTAGCTGGGTTTTTTTTGGCATGCATCTGTAGTCCAGCTACTTTGGAGGCTGAGGTGGGAAGATCACTTGAGCTCCGGAGATCAAGTTTACAGTGAGCTATGATTGGGCCACAGCACTCCTGCCTGGGCAATAGAACAGGACTCTGTCTCTTAAAAAAAAAAAAAATTGATGTCAGTAGGCTACTGTAACCTATAATATCTTAGGCTTATATAGATTTTTGTTTTCTTTCCCTGAGACAGGGTCTGCCTCTGTCACTCAAGCTGGAAGTACAGTGGTGTGATCATAGCTAACTGCAACCTCAAATTCCTGGGTTTAAGGGATCCTCCTGCCTCAGCCTCCTAAGTAGTTGGGACTATAGGCACATCCCACCACGCCCAGCTAAGTTTTTCTATTTTTAGTAGAGATGGAGTCTCACTCTTGCTCAGGCTGTTCTTGAATTCCTGCCCTGAAGTGATTTTCATGCCATGGCCTCCCAGAGTGCTAGGTTTACAGGTGTGAGCAGCCATACCAGCTGCCTGTTTTTCTTCTGTCTAGCTCTGACAAGTATTTGAAAATACACCATCAGGGATAATCGATACCTCCGGATGACTACAGCTACTTGTTAGGTAGATGGTTCTTTGTGATGGTAAAGAGGAAGTAAAAATGAAAAACAACCTGTTTCAGTTAAGACAACTTAATTATTTATATTCTTTGTTGGTAGGTAATTCCAACATGGAATATTTCACCAATTAAGAAGGCCAATGAAATTAAGGTAAACTTGGAAGAGGTAATTGTTATTCTTTTCCAGAAAGACTTCATCCGGTTTGAAACTTAAGTACTTCTATTTGTTAACTTGTTAACTTTTTTTGACCTATCCTTTTTTTTAATTGCAGCTTTGTTTTTTTTTTTTTCTCATTACTCTTAGGTTTGCATCTCGTGGAATCACCTTAATCCCTGCCTCTTGTTATTTGCTTTAGCTGCACGTTATGTTCTTAGGATTTTTTTTTCCTGGCCTGCTTTTTCCCTCTTATTTTCCAAATATGTATGATTTGTGTTTCCCATTACTTCATTTCTTTCTAATTGTACTAATGTAGCCTCCTCAGTTTGTGGATATCCATCTTGAAGAAGATGATTCCTCAGATGAAGAGTACCAGCCAGATGATGAAGAAGAAGATGAGACTGCCGAAGAGGTGAGTGAGTGTTAGTTGGTAATATTTGGCTTTATTTGGCTTAGTAAGGCAGGGTGTATTTTAGTAATGTCGCCTATTCTATGGAGAGTCACCTTAGTAATGTCACCTATTCCATGGAGAGCATTGAGGTATGGTTCCTTTTTCAGTTTATGTTTTTGCTTTGAGGTGTTTTTCTCCTCTTCATAATCCCTTAATTTTTTAACTTAAGAAATACATCACATAACACGGAAGTGTACATATAATAAAAATGTACTGCTTAAATAATTGTAATGCATTATTATAATTTTTTAATTATATTATCTTTAAAAATTATGAAACTTCCAGTAAAGTCAAGAAATATAACATTGCTGGGACATCCACTGTATGCCTTTCCCAATCACAATCACTTCTCTTCCCCTAAAGATATTCACTATCCTGACTTTTTGGTAATTATTTTCTTGCTTTTCTTTGTAGTTGTATCACCTAATTATGCATGTCTACGTACTAGTTTAATTTTTATTGTTTCTGAACGTTATATAAATCGACCCATTATGTATATGTGTTCTTTTGTTCCTGGCCTTTTTTCTGTTCAGCAGTATGCTTTTGAGAGTCACCTATACTGTTGCTTTTAACTATAGCTTGTTCATTTTCATTGCTGTATTAATCATATATTCTTAGATTTGTTTATTTTTTAAATTTGTCTTTATTTTATTTTTTTTGACCCTTGCCATATCTGTATGATTTTTTTAATCTTTATATTTTATCTCTCTTTCGTTTTTTTTCCCACTTGGTTCTTAGAGTATAACTTGTTCCTTAATGTGTTCTTTGAATTGTTTTTGAAAGGATTTTAGACTAATGCCTTATACTTTTACCATCTATGATGCAGATGAGGATAGTGATCTGATCTCTGTTTCCACCTTTAGGATATCTATTTAAATTTTATTTCTTCTTACTCTAACTAATTGAGTGATTGAATTTTGTGATTCGTCCTATTGAGATACTTTAAACCCCAAGGTGGAGGTAGGGGCATGAATATAAAAGTGAGCTGGATTTGTTTTATAGAGCTTATTGGAAAGTGATGTTGAAAGTACTGCATCATCTCCTCGTGGCCCAAAGAAATCCAGATTGAGGCAGTCTTCTGAGATGACCGAAACGGATGAGGAGAGTGGCATATTATCAGAGGTAAATCAGCATCGTACAAAAGAGATTTTAGATATAACTGTGAAAGTAGGTTATTTAACTGTATAAGTATTATTTATCTGGGGTAATTCTGGGCTGTCATCCATTTTCAAAGTCCATTAAGTCAATAAACACTTAAGAGAAGACTAAAACTTCCTGATAGGGAAAGAGCTTTTCTGAGGGCCCAAAAATGTATAACCAGCAGAGTTTCTCTCTTTTCTCATACCCGTGTTTTCTAATATTGTCCTTAAGCCATTTTTATTAGATTTCCTACTTTTTGGTAATCTAGGTAGCATTCTTTTGGCTTCACTAGAAATAGGATGAAACCTAATTAGATCAATATACTTGACAGTGCCTTTGTTTTTATGTACTAGATTAGAAAAGGTCAATAGCATCTGGAAGACCCTCTTCTTTTTCTTTCTTTTTTCCTTTTCTTGCTTTCTTTCTCTCTTTTTCCCTTCCCTTCCTTTCTTTCCTTCCCTCCTTCCTTTTTTTTTTTTTTTTTTTTTTAACACAATGCCTCTTTTAATCAGGCTGAAAAAGTCACTACACCTGCTGTCAGGCACATCAGTGCTGAGGTAGTACCCATGGGGCCCCCACCTCCTCCAAAGCCAAAACCGACCAAGGATAGTGCTTTCATGGAGAAGTTGCATGCAGTAGATGAGGAACTGGCTTCCAGTCCAGTCTGCATGGATTCCTTCCAGGTAAACATCATAGCTCTACATCACTGAGAAAGTCAAATGGAGTAATTTAGTTGGTGCTCAGGTTGAAAAGGGTGAGAAGGCCGGGTGGCTCGTGCCTGTAATCCTAGCACTTTGGGAGGCTGAGGTGGGAGGATCACTTGAAGCCAGGAGTTTGAGACTAGTCTGAAAAACATAGCAAGACCTTGTCTCTACAAAAAAAAAAAAAAAAGAAAGAAAATTAAAAATTTGCATGGTGGTGTATGCCTGTAGTCTTAGCTACTCAGAGCCCAGGAGTTTGAGGTTACAGTGAGCTATGACCAAGCCACTGGGTGACTTGGATGACAGAGCGAGACCATGTCTCTTTAAATAAACAAACAAAAATCCCTTTGGTTGAAATGTCGGAAATAGACTATAGTAGAGCACGAGAGTAAACAGAAATCTTTTAGGAAGTTGATACCATAGAGTCTAGGGAGACCTTCCCAAATTGATCTATAGATTTAACATAATCCCTATCCAAATATGAGCTACCATTTTTGTGGAAATGATAAACTAATCCTAAAATTTATGTAGAAATTGGTCCAGAATAGCCAAAACAATCTTGAAAAAGAACAAACAGGCCAGGGACGGTGGCTCATGCCTATAATCCTAGCACTCTGGGAGGCTGAGGCAGGAGGATCACTTGAGCTCAGGAGTTTAAGACCAGCCTGAGCAAGAGCGAGACCCCGGCTCTACTAAAAATAGCAAAAAATTATTAATAGCTGGGTGTGGTAGCGCACACCTATAGTCCCAGCTACTTGGGAGGCTGAGGCAGGAGGATTGCTTGAGCCCAGGTGTTTGTCCTTGCAGTGAGCTGTGATGATGCCATTGCACTCTAGGCTGGATGACAGAGCGAGACTGTCTCAAAAAACAAAGAGGAAAAAAAGAAAGAAAAAAAAGAAAAACAACGAAGGTGGAGGTTGCACACTTTCTGATTTCAAAACTTGTTACAAAGTTACAATAATCAAGAAATTCTGGTACTGGCAAAAGGATAGACATATAGATAAATAGAACAAAATTTACAGTACAGAGATAAGCCCTAGGATTTATTGTCAACTGATTTTTGACAAGTATGCCATACCAATTAATGGGGGAAAGAATAGTCTTTTCCACAAATAGTGCTGGGACGACTGGAAATCCACATGCAAAAAAATGAAGCTGAACCCTTACCTCACACCATACATACAAATTAACTCAAAATGAATCTTTAACTTGAATATAAAAACTAAAACTACATAACTCTCAGAAGAAAACATAGGAATATGTTGCCCTTGCTCAGGCTGGTTTCGAACTCCTGACCTTGAGCGATCCGCCCGCCTCGGCCTCCCAGAGTGCTAGGATTACAGGCGTGAGCCACCGCGCCCGGCCCAGCATTATTCTTAATAGCCCCAAAGTCGAAACAACCCAAATGTCCATCAGCAGATAAATGGGTAAAATATGGTATATCCATACAATGGAATATTCTTGAGCAATAAAAAGGAAGTACTGATACATGCTACAATAAGGATGATCTTTGAATATTATGCTATGTGAAAGCAGCCAGAGATAGGCCACACATTGTATGGTTTCATTTATGTGAAATGTCCAACAGAAGCATATCTGTGGAGATAGAAAGTAAATTAATGGTTAACGGGTTGGGAAGAGAAGCAAAGGGTGGTGAATGCTAATGGGTATGGGATTTCTTTTTGGATTAATGAAAATGTTCTGAAATTAGATAATGGTGATGGTTTCACAACTCTGTGACTATAGTAAAGTCCACTCAATTATATATTAATACTTTAAAAGGGTAGATTTTATGGTATGTGAATTATATCTCAATCAAGCTGTTAGAAATGTTCTTGAAATGTTGGTTTCAAACTGATGGCATGTTTCTTAAAGTATTCGGACAAACAAACAATAATAAAACCAAATTGTTTAGAGGAGAGATCTTGTGATTTAAGTAAAGAAGGGAAACACAGAGGAGATGATGAGATTTGGAGAATTGGGAAACATTATTCACTCAGCGACCTTTTTTTCTCTTTCTCCATTGGCTAGTCCATGGATGATAGTCTCATTGCATTTCGAACACGTTCTAAGATGCCCCTGAAAGATGTTCCCCTGGGCCAACTAGAGGCAGAGCTCCAAGCTCCAGACATCACTCCAGATATGTATGATCCCAATACAGCAGATGATGAGGACTGGAAGATGTGGCTAGGGGGACTTACGAATGATGATGTGGGGAATGAAGGTAAATGATTTTGTTTGCATTTGTTATCTATTCTGTCCATTATCTCTGTAGTAACATTTTTATTAGTTGGAAGCTTAAAGAATGGAGTGTTTTGGGTTAATAGAATTTAATTTGTGTTTGCTAATGTATCTTAAATCAGTAGTTAATTTTTCTTTCTTCTTTTGTAAAGAATGTTTTTGGGTCAAAGCCCATAATTTTGTCTTTAAATACAAAAAAAAAGAAAATGAAGACTCTTTTTGGGAATCTTTTTTTTTTTTTTTTTTTTGAGACAGAGTCTCACTCTGTTGCCCGGGCTGTAGAGTGCCGTAGCATCAGCCTAGCTCACAGCAACCTCAAACTCCTGGGCTCAAGCAATCTTCTGCCTCAGCCTTCTGAGTAGCTGGGACTACAGGCATGTGCCACCATGCCCAGCTAATTTTTTACATATATTTTTAGTTTTCCAATTAATTTCTTTCTAATAGTAGAGACGGGGTCTCGCTCTTGCTCAGGCTGGTCTTGAACTCCTGACCTTGAGCGATCCACCCGCCTCAGCCTCCCAGAGTGCTAGGATTGCAGGCGTGAGCCACCGCGCCCGGCCTGGGAATCTTTTGAATGCTAAGATTTGAATCCCCTGAAACATATATGCACACAAAATTTTGTATATAATATGACTTCCTGAGGATTCACTGATTCATCAAAAGAACATTGTGTTAGTTAATGGCTTTTATGATGCAATTGACAGAATCCTATCTTGCCTGGTGTCAAATGAAACCAGCCTTTGGGAAGGGCAGAAAAACCTGCAGTGGAACTAAGGCGCTGTTAAGATCTTCCTTTCCTCTTTATTTTACTTCTTTTTGTCACTCAGCTGCATTCTCAAACTTATTTTTTTCTACAAGGCTGAAACTATGACCATAAGCACTCCATGATTACTTTTTGCTTTGTCTACACGTCAGCACTGTACCCTACAAGCTCCAGTTGAAAAATCCAGGAGAACAGGCCGAGTGTGGTGGCTCACGCCTGTAATCCTAGCACTCTGGGAGGCTGACGCGGGCGGATCGCTCAAGGTCAGGAGTTCGAAACTAGCCTGAGCAAGAGCAAGACCCTGTCTCTACTATAAATAGAAAGAAATTAGTTGGCCAACTAAAAATATATAGAAAAAATTAGCCAGGCATGGTGGCGCATGCCTGTAGTCCCAGCTACTTGGGAGGCTGAGGCAGTAGGATCGCTTAAGCCTAGGAGTTTGAGGTTGCTGTGAGCTAGCTGACGCCACGGCACTCACTCTAGCCCGGGCAGCTTAGTGAGACTGTGTCTCAAAAAAAAAAAAAGAAAAATCCAGGACAACAAATCAAGCTGGCTTGGTTTGATCACATGCCCACTCTCTTGGTATTGCATGGGATTAATAAGGAGACTGTTCCAGCAGGGAGTCCTTATGGAACTTTTGTGGTTGAAGTATGCAGTTACTGAAAGAAATAATGGTGTTACCAGAAATGAGGAAGGCATATTGATCAGATAGAAATTTGGATGGAAATAGACTAAGTGGTTAGATAGGTGAGGCTAGGAGTAAGTCAGGATATATGAATGAAAGAAAATAACGAGTCCTTGAACATACCTTTTGATATTATTGATTATATTTTACATTTGGCAAGTGTTTATTGAGTACATTCCTCATATAAAGCATTGTGCTAAAACCTGTGATGGGGCTGGTCCGATGGTAGTGGGTTATCAAAACTTATTAACATTAATGTCACTAAAGTTGATATACAGCCCCCCACTGCTAAATTTGACTGGCTTTAAAATAAAAGAAAAAAGAAAAAAATTAGAATCTGTGATGGATAAAGGAGGGTAATCATTTAGTCAATGAATAAAATCTGTTTGAATGACAGGGTGCCTGGGTCATTGTTATGTTTGCAATACATTTTAGATGGATGATGTCAGATATGCCATAAAAATGATGTAAATGCTGTTGTAAGGTTTTAGAAGAGGGAATGATAATTCCTGTTTAGGATGATCAGAGGCAGCTACATAAAAAAGGTGGTAATTGAGATGGACCTTTGAACGATTTTTGATAACAGTGACAGGGAGGAGAGGAGGCAGATGTGTAGAAGTGATATAAAATAATCTGTATTGTGCCGGGCGCGGTGGCTCACGCCTGTAATCCTAGCACTCTGGGAGGCCGAGGTGGGCGGATTGCTCAAGGTCAGGAGTTCGAAACCAGCCTGAGCAAGGGCAAGACCCTGTCTCTACTATAAATAGAAAGAAATTAATTGGCCAGCTAAATATATATATAGAAAAAATTATCCGGGCACGATGGCTCATGCCTGTAGTCCCAGCTACTCAGGAGGCTGAGGCAGAAGGATCACTTCAGCCCAGGAGTTTGAGGTTGCTGTGAGCTAGGCTGACCGCCACGGCACTCTAGTCCGGGCAACAAAGTGAGACTCTGTCTCAAAAAAAAAAACAAAAAAACCCAAAATAATCTGTATCGTGGGTTCTGTAGGACAGAGGTCCCCAACCTTTTTGGCACCAAGGACTGGTTTCATGGAAGACAATTTTTCCATGGACTGGGGATGGGGTGGGATGGCATGGGGGAGCTGTTGTGTGGTACAGAGCTCAGGCAGTGATGTGTGCCCCATTTCCTAATGGGCCACAGCCTGGGGGTTGGGGACCGCAGCTGTAGGATGTATCCTTCCCAGAGTTTTCTCTTTTTCTTTCTATTATAACTGCAGAAGGAATACATGCTTGGTATGAAGAAGTCAAATATTATATAAAGGAAACTATTAAAGCCACTCCCCATGATGACAGTTTCATGCCTAGAGGAACCACTGATAATAGTTTGATGTGCATCTCATAAGAGTTTTCAAATATGTAGTTAGTTACCTTTTAGTTTTCCACGTTAATGTGGGAATAGGAAAAATCTCATTTTTGTCCTAAATTTAAGTTTAGGACTTTTCTCAAACATTTAGAAAAGGTAGATAACAGGAAGCAAATTGGTTTGAATCTTAGCATTTTTCTTCTTTTTCACCCACCCTCTATAACAGAGGTGCTAAGAAGCAACAAAATGACAAAATCGTATAAGGAGAAAAAGATTAAATTTGAAGCCTAATCATTGATATACTTACTGGAGAATGAGTTCCTTAACAATCAGTGACTGATATATTATCCCATTCGTCTTTCTGATAAGAGTCTAAGCTTCTGAGTTTTCTATTATTCACACCTTTGAGACGCTGAGGAAAACTATGTAGCCTTCCCCCAGAAAAACATACTTATCTACATACATAAAATTTTTTTTTTTGGATTTATATAGCTCTTGAAGTTCATTTATTGACATTTCCTTTTTCTACCATTCTAATCCAAGGTGTTTGACACTCAGGTTCAAAATCTTTGCAAAAAGCAATGGACAGGAAAGACAAGTTCTAACCATTTTGTAGATAGTAAAATCTGCGAGAAATTCACTGTCTTGATCAATGTTACAGAATCAATTGGTTATACTGACAGGACTAGAACCCAGTTTAGTATTCTAGGAACTTATCTCAATCAGAGAGGTCTTGGGGGAAGTTAAAACATTTTTTAAAAGGATGTGACTTTTTATAAGAAGGTATGCTTTTTGTCTTTGATGTAGTCAAATATAAAATACTGACAGTAAGTCAGGTTCTCATAGCCTTTTCAGTAGCATCAGGCTTGGTGCCCTCATTTTCACCACTTTGGTTCAAAGAGCCGAGTTGGTAGCTGCTGGGAAAGAAAGGCCAGACAGAGTTGGCTGTCAGGATTTTGGCAGTCTAGAGCACTGTTTCTCATAATATGGTTCCTAGAACTTGAATCAGAATGAAGGAGTGTAAGAATCTATGTGTTGGGTGGTACTTTATTAAAGATACAGATTTCTTGTCAATCTCTATGGCTCACAGTCAGCACACTTGTAGGAGTCTCTCGAGGCAGAAACTTTCATTTTCAGTTTCCAGAAATACGAGTCAGGTTACTAGCTACTTAACTGATGAAAGATGTACCCATGTCTACCTCCCTTCATCTTCCCCTGCACTCCAGACTGATTTGCCAGAAGCATTGATGAGAAAGATGCAGGCCAAAAGCAGGTGTTCCTAACTACAGCCACTCCCCTCTGTAATAATGACTAACAGCTGGCTAGGACACATGTTACACATGATACCTTGTGAGAAAGGCAAGAAACACTTTCAGAATTTGCATATGGCTTCCAGTGGTGAACATGTTCCAATAGAATCAAGCCAAATGGGGAGTAAAAACTATACCTAGAGAACACAAGGAAGGTAGAAACAGCATTTAAAAGTCGTATCCTGCATGGATCACTGCTAATGAAGATGCCTTCTGGAATATTTGTAAACTTAAATTATGTGTCTGCAAATGATGTGAATTTCCTTTAAACAGCTTTTAAAAATTAGATTTGGGAACAAATTCAGCATATTTTCAAATAAATTATATGAAAGATTTTGAAAAAAAATATATACAGATTTCAGGCCCTCACCCAATAAATAGTGAATCAGAATCTAATGGATCTAATTCTTATATATCTTTTTTTTTTTTTTTTTGAGACAGTGTCCCACTCTGTTGCCCAGGTTAGAGTGCTGTGGCGTCAGCCTAGCTCACAGCAACCTCAAACTCCTGGGCTCAAGCGATCCTTCTGCCTCAGCCTCCTGAGTAGCTGGGACACAGGCACGTGCCAGCATGTCCGGCTAATTTTTTCTATATATTTTTAGTTGGCCAATTAATTTCTTTCTATTTTTTTTTTTAGTAGAGATGGGATCTCACTCTTGCTCAGGATGGTTTTTGAACTCCTGACCTTGAGTGATCTGCCCTCCTCGGCCCCCCAGAGTGCTAGGATTACAGGTGTGAGCCACCGCGCCCGGCCTAATTCTTATGTATCTTAAAGATTGGAAACTACTGGTCTAGAACAGGTAAGAGTGTTGATTGGGGAAATAGACTGATGGTTGAAGGAGGATGAAAATCCCCTTTCTTTAAAACTTTGAAAAAGTATTTTTTTGTGTGTCTATTAGGACAAATAAAAAAAAGCACACAAAGTCAATGATTAGAGTGGTTGTGGCCCCTAGATTTACCAGCTGAATTTAGTGAGTGCTGGCAAATAGGAAATGATGCTAAATAGAGGATCCCAGTACCAAATTTTATCCATAAGCTGGTCTATTTTTATAACATTTATATAGTCAACTATTTTCATATATTTCTAGTATCATCTGGTCTGCATGTTATGAAAGTGAGAGTCTCATTTGCAGAAAATAATTAAAAAACAACACCAGAGTGGTATACCAACCTAAGACCAGCTGCGTAGACGCTGATTGTTAATCAGTCAAAAAAGTATTTAGGCTAAGAGGGCAGATTCCATGACCGAGGTACTGAAAGCTAAGCAGAACTTAGAAGAAACTCTTCTAAATGATTTTGCAGCATGTTTGTTAAATGGATGCTCTGAGAATAATGTTGGCTGACCCATTAGTGTGTATGGGCAAAAGCTGTCTGCGGCAGTTCTTGTTACCTAAATGGACGGAGTCCAAACCTGCACATGCTATTCATATGTCATAGGCTTTTCTGAGAAATTTTATTATTCAGCAGTGCTTGTAAATAACTTGCTATGAAGAGCTTATGTAGAAAGTACTATAGAAAAAGGGAGATAGTGCCAGGTGTGGTGGCTCACGCCTGTAATCCTAGCACTCTGGGAGGCCACTGGAGGATTGTCTGAGCTCAGGAGTTCAAGACCAGCCTGAGCAAGAGTGAGACTCCGTCTCTATTAAAAAAGAAAAAGAGAGAGAGAAAGGAAGGAAAGGAAGACAGGATTTAATTCCTAAGGAATTAAATAATTTTTATTGGTGCGATAAACCCACAAATAAATAAAAAAAGATAATATTTAAATAGCTATATGTAAACAATGCAGATTAAATAAGCTGAGTATAAATGTTGAGTAAAGAATTATCAAGTTAGATTAGGGTTAATCACAAATTTTCCAATGATTGTGAATCAAAAATGTGTGTGTATATTTTAGTTTTTAACAAAAGATGCTCATTTATTATGAAAAATTAAAACATGGAAGGGTTCAAAGTGAAAAGAGTTCTATTCTTCAATCTTGGTTAATAGTTCATGTGTTTTCTTTATAGGTATTCTCTGTGTATTCAATCAAACACTCATTTATCTCAAACAAGAATTTTTTCCACAAAAAGAATCATACTATACATATTCTTCTGCATCTGCAACTTCTTTTACTTAACAATATAATTTAGATATTTTTCCATTGTAATACATAAAGATCTCTTCTCCTGTTTAGTGGATACATAATAGCAAGAAATTAAGGTATTCTCTTTTTGGTCTTTTATTTATTTTTAAATCAGTTCCTCAGCTTCACTAGCCACATTTCAAATTCTCAATAGTCACATGTGGCTAGTGGCTAGGCTACTGTACTGTACTATACACACACACACACACACACACACACACATATACATATACCATTGCCATCATCAGAGAAGGATTTATTTAACACAGATCTAAAGGTCTCTGGGGAAAAATATCTTGTCTCTAGGATGCCTCTAGGATGATGCTATGCAACAATTCCATAATTTAATGACACAATTTTTAGGAATTAAAGAGACATCATAGCATTAACATTAAAGAAAATTATGAGGAAGAAAAACACCCATGTTTCTTCTACTCTAACATAACACTTTATTATTTTTGTACATTTTTTAGTTACTTATGATTCTTATTGTAGGGACATAATTTTTCATACTTGTCATGTATGTATTGTGTTTTGCTTTTGTCATGCATGTGTTGAACATTTATAGAATGGTTATATATACATTTATATGTATATACAGGTTAAGTATCTCTTATCGGAAATGCTTGGGACCAGAAATGTTTTGGATTTCAGATTTTTTCAAATTTTGAAATATTTGTATTATATATACTTACATGTTAAGCATCTTAAATTTGAAAATTTAAAATCCAAAATGTTTCAGTGAGCACTTCCTTTGAGAGTCATGGTGGCACTCAGAAAGCTGCATATTTCAGGGCATTTCAGATTTCAAATTTTCAGATTTGGGATTCTCAGCCTGTACTATTTTATCATACTGAGGCATTTATAATTCTACATAGTGATTCCCTAGTTTTTGAGAATTTGGGTCATTCCTTTTTTTCACTGTCAATTTGTTTATACAGATAGCTTTTACAAAAAGTGTTATTTTCAAAGTGGGATTACTGAGACAAATTACATATTCATTTTATGGCTTTTGCTGCATATTTATAGATTTAAGTTTTATTTGAAAGAAGGAAGGAACTTGGCTTATTGGGGAGAGTAGGTGAGATAAATCATCTCTGGGAAATGATTGATTGAGAGACACTGAGGAATAAAAAGTTACTTAAAAAGTTAATAAGGCCAGGCACCGTGGCTCACCCCTGTAATCCTACCACTCTGGGAGGCTGAAGTGGGAGGATCACTGAAGGTCAGGTGTTCGAGACCAGCCTGAGCAAGTGCGAGACCCTGTCTCTACTAAAAATAGAAAGAAATTAATTGGCCAACTAAAAATATGTAAAAAAAATTAGCCGGGTGTGGTGGCACATGCCTATGGTCCCAGCCACTCAGGAGGCTGAGGCAGGAGGATCGCTTGAGCCCAGGAGTTTGAGGTTGCAGTGAGCTAGGATGAAGGTACGGCACTCTAGCTGGGGCTACAGAGAGAGAGTCTGTCTGAAAAAAAAATTTTAAGAATAAGTGTGCTTTATTGGAACAGATTCTCATGGTGTTAAAAATCTTAAATTTTCACTAAAGATATGAGTTCAGATTTGGGGATAAGTGTCTGAAACATTTTTTTCCCTAGATGAAGCAGATGATGATGATGATCCAGAATATAATTTCCTGGAAGATCTCGATGAACCTGACACAGAGGATTTCCGTACTGACCGGGCAGTGAGAATCACCAGTGAGTCTGCGTTTATTATGAGTCCTGCTCTTGACTGCTCTGCATCTGCCTTTCTTTACTTTATAGATTTTTGGGGTGAAGTTTACAGCCCATCCAAGTTAAGACATTTAAGTTTCCTCTACCCTTTTATTTCTATAATTCTTTAAATTTAGACGTATGTTTAGAAAGCCTATCAGTTATTCGTTTGTACATCCCGTACTCATGTATTGAGTTCTTACTATTTGGAAGGGATTGTGCTTGGAATACCCAGATGAATAAGACATGGCCTCTGCTCTGTAGGAGGTCAGCTTATAGGGGAGTACAAACAGAAAAAGTTATAATACAAAGTGATAAGTACTATAATAGGTTTTTGTTTTTTAATTATTATTTTTATTTATTTATTTATGCATACATGCATGCATGCACCCAAACAGGGACATGAAGCTGTAGTAGGTTTTGTATAAAGTGTTATAGTGATCTAAAAGAGGGTGTCATTTCAAAGTGTATGGTATGGAGTAGGATAGGAGAACGTAGGTAAGGATTCACCAAATGAGATATTCTACCTTAGTTTTGAAGGAGTAATAGATTTTTGATGACTGGGGACAGAGAAGGATATTGCAAATAGAAGAAGATCTTCAAACAAGGGATTGTAAAACAACAAAAAACTGTGCTTGTAAAATAGTACGTACTTTGGTATTGTTGTGTGAATGAGTGGTTGTAGAAAAGATAAGGTAGTGTTTAGATCATGGAGGATCTTTGAGCTCTCAAAAAGAGTTTTAAGCCAGAAATCAACAGGAACCAATTTGGATTTTAGAATGATCACTTCAATTTAATTCCAGTTTAATGTGTTGATTTAGTGGGTTCAGAGAGCAAGGCTGGAGGCATGTAAAACAATTATGATAACCTGGCTTCAGTCATTTGTTTAAAAAGTTACATCATTGGTTAGTGTGCCAATCATGGAAAACATGTATTTCAGAAACCATTGATCTTTATGGAGTGTATGCATAACTCTACTGGAATTGTATATACCACATGGTGGAGGTTAAGATGCTGGCTCTTGACCAGGTTATGGAGACAGCTTTATAAGCATCCAAAAGTATTTACTATACACCTAAATAATGCAATTCTTTGTGCAGAGAAAATTATGTAAACGTAACCCTTTAGGACTTACATGCTGTTTTATTGTATCTTTTTATATTTTTTTTGAGACAGAGTCTCACTCTGTCACCTGAGCTAGAGTGCTGTGGCATCAGACTAGCTCATCGCAACTTCAAACTCCTAGGCTCAAGTGATCCTTCTGCCTCAGCCTCCCAAGTAGCTGGGACTACAGACGTGTGCCACCATGCCTGGCTAATTTTTTCTATTTTTAGTAGTAACGAGGTCTTACTCTTGCTCAGGCTGGTCTTGAACTCCTGAGCTCAAGCAGTTCTCCCGCCTCAGCCTCCCAGAGTGCTAGGATTATAGGCGTTGAGCCACCGTACCCAGCGTATTGTACCTTTCATCTTGTTTTTAAGATTATAATACCAGTTTCTTTATGAATATCTTCCATTTATTTTTATATATTATGACAAGATGAGAGGAAGCATTGAAAAGAAAGCACCAGGAATTAAAGAGAAAGTGTATTAATTGAATGAAAAGGTTTGAGGGTTTAGGCTTTGAGAAAACTGTGAAGGAGGATCTAGGCAAGTACAAGAAAAACCAAGAAGAGCTATTGTCACAGAAACCAAAGGAAGAGTCTTTCAAGAAGGTGGGACCCACCAACACTGTCATATGTTGGTGAGGAAACATTTGCTTGAAGCAGAAAAGCAGATCTCATTTCAGTTCGGCTGTTGACCTGGAATATGCTTGCCTTCCCTTTTTGTTTGTCTAACTGTTACTTTCTTCAGTTTACATATGATTTCTCAGGGAGAGCCTCCTTAATTAGGATCAATCTTCTTGCTTTGCACTCCCATACCACTCTTTATGTCCTTTATCTACTCATTGCTCTCATAATTACTTATTTGGTATCTGTGTTTTCCCTAGACTGTGAGCTTCTTAAGAGCTTTTTGTTGTTTATTGTTGTAGAGCTGGTAGCACTATTTGTTAATCAAACATTGTACTTTTTTGAGATGCTTGAATCTTTCTTTCTAGTTATAGAGATCTGTGATCATAAGTGAAAGCTGGGGTAGAATTTTCTTTTTTTTCCTGCTCCTTATCCTCTTATGACATATTATCCTGTTTGATTATAATGAATCCTTATCCTTATATGGATAATAAAAATAAAAAAGCATAGAATCACAGTTTTAAAAGCTCCATGTGGTCATATATTTTCCTCCCACTTGAGAATTTGTTTGTAACTTCTTTGTGGCTTTTTAGTCTCTGCAGTGACAGAGAGCTCATCAATTCTGCAGATAGTGTGTTCTAGTCTTGAGCACCCCCTCAATTAACACTTTCTTATTGAACCCAAATATACCTTTTATATTCCTCCCCTGTGTCTTTTGCTGCCAAAAAAGGTGATTTATTCCCAAGTGTGCATGTTAAAAGAAGTTTCTTTTCCTAAGTTTTTTCTTTCCTATGTGAAGCATGCCAGGTTTCTTCAGTTCTCCAAATGCCATGGTGTCTAGAACTGTCACCACCCACATTACCTCCTCTGGATTCTAGCCTTTATTTTTTTAGCCTTCTCCCCCATTACATTTTATTATGAAATCGTTTTAAGCATATGGAAAACTTGAAAGAACAATACAGTGGACATCCATACACACACCGCCTGGTTTCTGTAATTAACTTTTTATATATACAGTCAGCACTCCGTTATCTGCAGGTTCTGCATCTGCAGATTCAACCAACCTCAAAAATATTTAGAGACCAGGCACAGTGGATCATGCCTATAAGCCTAGCACACTGGGAGGTGGAGGTGGGAGGATCACTTGAGCCCAGGAGTTCAAGGCCACCCTGAGCAAGAGTGAGACTCTGACTCTACAAAAAATAGAAAAATTAGCTGGGCATGGTGGTGCACGCCTGTAGCCCCAGCTACTCGGAGGCTGAGGTGGAAGGATCACTTGAGCCCAAGAGTTTGAGGTTGCTGTGAGCTGTGATGACACTACTACACTCTAGCCGGGGCGATAGAGTAATACTCTGTTTCCAAAGAAAAGGAAAGTATTTGGGATAAAAATGATAATAAAAAAAATACCAAGGTAAAAACAATACAGGATTATGACTATTTACATAGCACTTATATTTAGGTATTTAGGTATTATAATTAATCTAGAGTATCTAGGAGGATGTGCCTGGGTTATATGCAAATACCACACCATTTAATATAAGGGATTTGAGCATCCTCACATTTTGGTATCCTTGGAAGTTATAGAACCAGTCCCTCACATAAACCAAAAGATGACTTCATTTGCTTTACCATGCAGCTCTCCATCTCTCTATCTATTCAAGAATCCAGCTTTTTTTTGTTTTTTTTTGTTTGAGACAGAGTCTCACTGTGTTGCCTGGGCTAGAGTGCCGTGGCATCAGCCTAGCTCACAGCAACCGCAAACTCCTGGGCTCAAGCAATCCTCCTGCTTCAGCCTCCCGTGGTTTTTTTTTTTTTTTTTTTTTGAGACAGGGTCTTGCTCTATTGCTCAGGCTGGAGTACAGCGGCACAATCACAGCTTACTGCAACCTCTAAATCCTGAGCTCAAGCAATCCTCCTGTCTCAGCCTCCCTAGGAGCTGAGACTACAGGTGTGAACCTGACTAAACTTTTCTTATTTTTTGTAGAGACAGGTCTAGCTCTGTTGCCCAGGATGGTCTCAAACTCTTGGGCTCAAGCAATCCTCCTGCCTTAGCCTCTCAAAGTGCTGGGATTATAGGTGTAAGCCCCCAAACCTGTCTTATCTTTTTTTTTGTATGCATTTCAGAGTGAGTTATACTTCATTGTTAAACACTTCAGCATGCATATCATGAAATAGAGCTCAATTATTTGTTTATGATTTCTCTTTTTCAGTAAATTTATACACAATGTATTTTACAAATTTTAAGTGTACATGCAATGAGTTTTAACATGCACGTACCTATGTAACCCAAACCCCTATCAGAGTATAGAATAATCACCCAAGAAAGTTTCCTCAAGCCCCCTCCAAGTCAATCTCCACATTGTCCTCTCAGAGATAATCACTTTTCTGATTTTTTTAAATCACAGATGAAATTTGCCTATTTTAGAATTTCTTTTTTTTTTTTTTTTTTGGGACCGAGTCTCACTCTGTTGCCCGGGCTAGAGTTGCCATGGCGTCAGCCTAGCTCACAGCAACCTCAAATGCCTGGGCTCAAGCGATCCTTCTGCCTCAGCCTCCCAAGTAGCTGAGACTATAGGCATGAGCCACCATTCCCGGCTAATTTTTTCCACATATTTTTAGTTGGCCAATTAATTTCTCTCTATTTTTAGTAGAGACGGGGTCTTGCTCTTGCTCAGGCTGGTCTTGAACTCCTGAGCTCAAACGGTCCACCCGCCTCGGCCTCCCAGAGTGCTGGGATTATAGGCGTGAGCCACTGCGCCCTGCCTGTTTTAGAATTTCATATGCAATCATATAGTATGTACTTTGTGTGTAAGGCTCCTTCCCCCAGCATAATATTTTTGATATTAATCCATATTGCATATATCATTAGTATGTTCCCTTTTATTGCTGAGTAGGATGTCATTGTTTAAATATACTGTAACTATTTTTGTGTTGACGGATACATTGTTTCTTTCCAATTTTTGGCAATCATGAATAAAGCTGCTCTGAACTTTCTTGTGTAAGCCTTTGTAGACATTTGTTTCATTTCTCTTGGTTCAGCTATCTAGGAGAGGAGTCATTAGGTCATAGGATAGGTGTATCCTTCGTTCTATAAGAAATTGCCAGACCTTTTTCCAAAGTGGCTTTCCATTTCACATTCTCATTAGAGTTCCTATTGTTTCACGTCCTCACTAAACATTTGGATTTTAACTTTTTTATGCCCTCTTAAGAATTGATCATAATTCTCTAGTCATGGTCTGAGACTCTGCTATAGTTCAGTGATATTCTTACCTTCTTGGGTATGAGCACCATTTTGAAACTACTGTGTCATAGTGAACTTGAAGTCAATCCAAATGTTCAGGTCTTTTTCACATTAATTGTTTTTAAGTCACGTTTTCATGCACTTAAGAAACTGATTTTTTTCTATATATTTTATTATTATTATTATTATTATTTTTTTTTTTTTGAGACAGAGTCTCACTGTGTTGCCTGGGCTAGAGTGCCATGGCATCAGCCTGGCTCACAGCAACCTCAAACTCCTGGGCTCAAGCAATCCTTCTGCCTCAGCCTCCCGAGTAGCTGGGACTACAGGCATGTGCCACCATGTCCGGCTAATTTTTTCTATATATTTTAGTTGACCAATTAATTTCTTTCTATTTTTAGTAGAGACGGGGTCTTGCTCTTGCTCAGGCTGGTTTTGAACTCCTGACCTTGAGCGATCCTCCCGCCTCGGCCTCCCAGAGTGCTAGGATTACAGGTGTGAGCCACTGTGCCTAGCCTAAGAAACTGATTTTTATCAATGCTATATGTAGGACTTTAAATTTATCCTTGCATGTTCCATCGAGTTGATTTGAGAAAAGATAGAATTTTGAATATGTGATCAATTGGATTGTCAGTCTCTTCCAACTTTATGTTTTGATAATTATGTTTTCTGGGTCTTCTATGTTATTGATAGATTTGTTGAATAGTTCAAGTCCAAAGACAGTGTCTTGTGACACACCATTGGAGTCTTGTCTCTTGACTCTATTCAGTACTCTGTGGGTTTGCTATACAGGCCAGCCATCTATGACTTTATCTAATTGTAAAATCATCTAGCTCACATTTTCTGCTTGTCTTCCTACTAGAATTTAAGCTTCATGAGACAAGATCTCTCTCTTGTTCTCTCATGCGTTCCAAGCATCTAGAACAGGGATTGAAGAATAATTGGTGTTCCGTAAGTGTTTTTGAATGAATGAATGAAGGATAGATATGATAATTTTGTCAGATGCTTTGCAGAAAACAAGCATACATTGTCTTCATGGAATTCTTTCTTATTATAAAATGAAACTAATTGATGCCAACAGCATATCATTTGGCTATTTTTTGCAGAAAAGGAGGTGAATGAGCTGATGGAAGAGCTGTTTGAAACTGTGAGTAATGATCCTCAAGTGAGAACATGGAATAGTAAAAGTAGATTCTCCACGAAGATCTGTCCTTTGGTTCTTGGGATCTCTCTCTAGAATAGTAGCCTGACCGAGCCAGTTCTCCTATTAGTCCACCCAGGAAAGAATATGGTGGCAAGAGAATTTTGCTAAGCAGTAAACTCTTTTTTTCTTTTTTTTTTTGAAACAGAATCTTACTCTGTTGCCCGGGCTAGAGTGCCATGGCGTCAGCCTAGCTCAGAGCAACCTCAAACTCCGGGGCTCAGGTGATCCTCCTGCCTCAGCCTCCCAAGTAGCTGGGACTACAGGCATGTGCCACCATGCCTGGCTAATTTTTTCTATATATTTTTAGTTGGCCAATTAATTTCTTTCTATTTATAGTAGAGATGGGGTCTCGCTCTTGCTCAAGCTGGTTTTGAACTCCTGACCTTGAGCGATCCACCTGCCTCGGCCTCCCAGAGTGGTAGG
>CAUYRT010093681.1:0-79025 GCA_963574885.1 Lepilemur ruficaudatus
GCTGCTCAGACCACACTCCCCAGAGCCACCCTGACCTTCCCGGCCCCCCCCCCGCCCGGGGGGGCCCCGGCGCCCCGCCCGCCCGGCCCCCGGGGGGGCCCCCCCGGGCGGGCCAGGGGCGGGGGGCGCGGGGGCTGCCGCGCTGGCCCTTACGGTGGGGCCCTCCGGGTTTGCCGGGGGGGGGGGGAGGGTGGGCCCACGGGGGGGGGGGGGGGGGGGGAAGGTCAGGGTGGCTCTGGGGAGTGTGGTCTGAGCAGCAGGGAGGCTGGTGACCTTTTGTGTGAAGGGATGTGGGAGAAGGAGCAGACTTGGGGGCAGCTCCTGCCCTGGGCGCTGGGTGCGCCGACTCAAGGTGTTTTGGGGGCAGGTGAGCAAGGAAAGCCGCCACCTGCCGCCTTCCACTGCCTCTGCCCTGGTTTTGACGCCCAGAACCTGCCCTGGGACGGTTGCGACAGCCACCCAATTGTCCTGCCAGCCTCTCCCTGTTCCAGCCCTTCCACAATCGCTTAGTTCATTTTCAGCAAGCACAACTCTAGATCTGGCCTCTGCCCTGCTCTGCCACCATCGATGGCTCCCCACTGCCACCCAGATAAGCCCAAACACCTCGGCCAGTTAGCCGGGTCCTGCCCCATCTACCCTGACCGCCCCCTGCACGCTGGTCCCGGTGCAGCCAGACACCAGGATGACCCTTAGTTTTTCAAACACACCCTGTCCCTTCCCACTTCCTCACTCTTGCTTAAGCCGTCCCTGCCAGCTGAGTGTCCTTTCTCGTCCCCCCTCAGGGATGGGTTTAAAGGCCTTGCCTCTCACGTCTGTAGCCTTTTGTTTGTTTCTTTCTCCAGAACATATCACACGGTGCTTTGAATTACACTTATTTATATCTTCCCTTCCTCCCAGAGGGCAGAAAGGTGCCAGATTCATTTCTGGGCTCGGTGCCGGCTCAAAGTAGGTCCTTGCTGGGTTCGATGGTGAGCTGCCGGGGACGCTGCGTCTGCAGCGGTCTAGGGCCCCCAGCCCACGTTCCCCTTCTGGAGACAACACTCCGATTGCCCTTGGAGTGCCGCCAGCCCCTCCGTCACGGGGATCAGGCCACGCGACCCCATCCCCAGGGTAGGCTCGGGACTGGGCCCGGCCAGTCGGAATGTCCCAGGCCCCTGGCTGCTGTGATGGGTTCACAGACAGGCACACGATCCAGTCGGGGCCATGAGAGCTCAATTCTGTCGCTTTGGGATAGAAACGCTGTTGCTGCCTTGTGGTGGCTGAGCTTGGTGGGATGTCAGCCTGGAGCCGCCACGGCCACTGTGCCGCCAGGAGAGGAGACCCTGCCGGAGAATGCAGCCAGCCCTGGGCAGAGCAGAGCGGAGAGGTGGCGACAGCCCCGGGCAGAAAAACAGCACTGGAGCTCCTGGGTGTCTGACGCAGACCTAGCTCTCTCCTTCTGTCTTGTTAAAACCCATCTGGGGTTGGGTTTCCACTGCTTGCAGCTCCAACGAATCCTGGCAAGTGCGTGAGCCTTCTGAATACACCACTTGCTGTCCTGCCCACCCTGCCGCGGCCCGTGTGAAATTCACTCAGGAGGAACCACGCCGAGTACCCAGAGCTGGGGACGTTTCTTCCTCCCTGGAGTTCACGGGGTGTTTCTTCTCTCACTCCTGGAAGGCAGGAGTAATGATCGCTGGCTCTAGCTGCCTGGAGCTCCTTTGGATGAAGGCAAGGGGACAAATAGAATAATCTAGAGAAATACAATGGGCTTGAGCTCCCTCCAGCCCCTCTGCCACCCACAGACAGTGTAAGGCCCGGTCTCCCAGCGCTGGTGCCGGGCGTTCTGGGCCAGCTACTTTTCTGTGAAGTGCCCTAGTCCGTCGCTGTGGGATCGGTTAGGAGGGGGCTTCTCAATCTCTGTACTACGGACACTTGCTGCCAAATAATTCCTGGTTTTGGGGTCTCCTGTGCTCTGCAGGATCAGTTTAGCGGCATTGCGAGCTGTGACAATCGCAAACGTCTCCGGACATTGCCAAGTGTCCCCCACGGGGCGAGATCATCCCTGGTCGAGACTCTCTGGTGTGAGGACCTGGCACGTAGCAAGTGCTCAGTAAACAGCAGCAATGCCATTGGGTGGTGATGACGCTGAGGGTGACCATTCAGGAAATTTGGTGTCACAGTGACAACCATATCCGGCTAGTGTAAGTGGGAAGGGGATTTACTGGAGGGACGTGGGTGAGCTTACAGAGTTTATGAGAAAGAGGAAGAGTCAGGTCAAAAAAGTACAGAAATAGAGGCAGTTCGGGAGGTCCTGATAGCAGGAAGTAGATCCGCTGATAGCGGCAACGAGCTGTTTCCTCCTCCGGCCATCCCTCCACTTCCTCCTTCCCAACAGCGCCCACTTGGCTCATTTTGTTCAGAAACCCTCGGAGGCCCCGGCCCCCATGCCACGGGCTGCAGGACGATGGGCCTCGCCAAGCCCCAGGGGACAGGTTCCGGTCGCTCCGAGCCAGTCACAGTGCCCCTCTCTCCTGGCCGGGGACTAGCTCAGGCTGGACGCGGAATGCAGTTCTGGCCAATGAGACGTGCTGGGGGACCTGCTGGGGGCTCCGGGGACAGGCCTCCTTGCTCTTCAAAAGAGATGGAGGCTCATTTCACTTAGCAAAATGCAGGAGTTCCTTCTTTTTAAGGGCTGCATAATACGCCGTGGTACGTATGCCCCGCGTTTCCTCCGTTCATCCATCCTTTGAGGGACATTTAGGTTGTTTCCTCACCCTGGCTGTGTGGATAATGCTGCAATGACCACAGGAGTGCAGATACCTCTTTAACAGGCAGATTTCAGTTGTTTTGGATAAATTACCCGGGACTGCTGGATCCTTATGCTGAGTGAAATAAGCCAGTCACAGAAGGACAAATGCCATATGAGTCCGATAGTCAAACTCACAGAAGCAGAGAGTGGAAGGTGGTTGCCAGGGCCTGGGGAGAGGGGGGGAAATATGGAGTTGCTATCCAATGGGTGTAAAGTTTCAGTTATGCAGGATAAATACATTTTAAAGATCCGCTGTGCAACCTGTAGTTAACAATGCCCTATGGTACACTTAAAACTTTGTTAAAAGGGTAGATCTCGTGTTAAACGGTCTTACTATAATCAAAAAGCATTTATAAAACATCATTGTGTGGAGTTCCCAATGATGTCCACGCTAAAAAAAATTACATATGAAAGCTCTTAGATCAAATGAAAAAAGAGAGAGAGGTTTTCTGTCTCTAGTATTGTTAGAGAGGAGTCGTGGTGTTTGGAGCAACAGAAACCAATTTGAGCCAATGAGGAGAGCCAATTAGAGGGTAAAGCCCAAGTTCTAGGACCTGGGCCCTTGCTAATGTCATTAAGCTGCTGAATTAACCAACCCTTGATTCCCCATCATTCCAAACACCTGGTCTATGAAATAATAAGTTTCCTCACTTTTAAAGCGTCTTTAGGTTTAGTTTCTATCCCTTGCAGTGGACCAATGTGCAAATCTTAGGATAATTGATTGCTTCCAAATTGCCGTTAACATCCCCCTCCTGCCTTTTGAGTAACGCAGAGGGATCCACTCTCCCTGGCAGGCTAGACACCAGAGTCCTCCTCTGGCTGCCAGGCACATCCTGTGACCTAGAGATGTGCTCGAGGTTCAGGCAGGAGGACAGCTGGGGGACGACCTGCCAGCTCCTTCACAGAGTTCAGACTCTGATGTTCTGGGCCTTACCCCCCATCTGTGAATGGGGGATGGTAATGCGGTCACCTTTGTGAGGACTAAATGAGTTATTCTGAGTAAAGTAACAGGCACAATGCCAGGCACCTGGCAAGCGCTGAGCAGATGTGACCTATTACTATTATTGTTTTGTGTTGTTGTTGTTGTTACTCGGGGAGAGGGAAGCAGGCGCTGGGGCAGGTCCCATACGGTGGTCTGTGCAGAACCTCACCAGTGGCCGCACCAGGAGAGACTGGGAAATAAAGATTCAACCTCACTGGTGGCCACACCAGGGGAGACTGGGAAGTAAAGATTCAACCAAGGCAAGGAAGGAAGCTGCAGGGGAAGCTGGAGCCCCTGAGTGTCTCCCAAGTTGTGTGTGTGTGACAGCGTGTGCGTGTGGAGGCTCCAGGGCCCCATCCTGAGAGGAGTGTGACTGTCTCCCCCGGCAGGGCGAGGCAGTGGGACACTCGGGCGTTAAGCCAGACACGGCTGAGGCAGTGTCCAGTGACCCCACAGTGTCACCAGGGCTCGGGGCCTCCAGCTGGAGGCCATGGGGATGCCAGCCCCTCTGACATGCCGGCCTGGCATCTCCACGCGGGGCCCTGAGTGCCCACCTGGCTCCCCCGGCGTGCCCGAGGGCCTCGCTGTCACCGGCCGGATTGAGCAACTCACCCGAGTGTTCTTTTCCAGCCGGTGCTAACCGCTGTCCACTCACTTCCCCTCACATTCAGCAGCCCGTTGCCTCCTTGTCACCGTGCCCCTTCTGTGAGCTCTCCATGATGCAGTCTGGAACCTGAGTCACCCTAAGATAGCACCCTTGCTCACCTTTGCCCCGAAAGCCCCTGGCCTGGTTCTCAGATGGAGACAAGTGACAATAAATAACGCAATAGTAACGGCTACCAATCCCGACAGCGTCCTGAGCATGTTGCACGTATCTGTATGAACTTTCAGGTAGGTGCCATGCTCATCCCCATTTTCCAGATGAGGATACCGAGGCCCAGAGAGGTGAGTGACTTGCTAGAAGGGAAGGAGGAGCCATGATTTGAACCCAGTCGGGTGGAGAAATTCAATCATGTTTAGTTAGAGGTTTAGCAAAGCACTTTTGCAGGGGAAAAGTCATGAACGAAAAGATTGGAAATTCTGCTTTTAAATGCATCACTAGTTCATTTGTGCCTCCAACACGTATTTCTGTAGCAGAACCCTGTGCCGCCGGGAGGGGCTTGTGACAAGCAGGGGACGTGGAAGTGAGCGAACAGGTAAGTCCCCTCCCCTCCTGGAACTCGCAATCCATCAGTCACGAATTTGAACGTTTGAAATCGTGACTGCCCGTAGCTATTACATAATTGTCAGAACTATGTGAGACTGAGGCGGAAAGATGGTGGCCTTTCCGGGCTTTTTTGCCCAAACACAGTTCTTCAGGAAAAGATGTTGACCTGGGCCTGTCACTGCAGTGCTGGGATGTGAGGAGACAGACTCAGAGGGCCTCCGTGGGCGACGCGGCATCACAGGAGACACAGGGCTGGGGGCAGACCGGCGCCCTGGCCCTTGCTAGCATGCGGCCCAGGGGAGGCACCTCTTCTGTCCTCTGCAGTAGGGACAATGGCTTCCTCCCAGGGGCATTGCGAGGACACAGGGTGAGCGCCCCTGATCTGCAAATCCAAAATCCTCCAGAGTCCGAAACCTGGCACCGCGGTGCAAGCTGTTGCCGCTGTGGCTGCTGGCGTCTGGCAGCCGGCTGGGTGTCCTGCTGACGCTGCCCAGCCACTTGGTCACCCTGAACTGATTGCTTCCCCACTGTATTAATGGTAGGTCACATCTTTTCCCGTTAAGTACTAGTGTGTGAATAAGTGTAAGAAAATGCCTGCTTGTTGGTAGCACATACATTTGGAGTCAGGAATGATGGTGACGCCAGATAACCACCTGTTGGCCACATGGGAGGCTGCGTAGTGACACCTTTGCTTTCTGATGGTTCAATGCATACAAACTTTGTTTCATGCATAAAATTACTAAAAATGCTAAACAAAATTGCCTTTGGGCCATGTGCATAAGGTGTGTATGAAACATAAATGAATTTCATGTTTAGACTTGGGCCCCATCCCCAAGATATCCCGTTATGTATGTGCAAATGTTCCACAATTTGAAAAAATTCAAAATCTGCAAACTTTCTGGCCACAAGCATTTTGGATGAGGGGTACTCGCCCTGTCCAGAGTGTCGATGAGGACTACCACGTCTGAAAGGTGCTCGAGGTTCAACCCCTAGCCTGCCTGCGGGAAGTTCATTTCAGAAAGGCCAGAGGGTGAAGCGTCCTCCTCTTTGTGAACTTCATCTAGGCTCAAATGAGTGTTACAGCCTCAGTGTCAAAGAATTCCAAGGTCCCTTCAGCAAGGGAGGCGGCTGGATGGGGCCTGTGGCGCCCTGGAGGGTAGACATGACTCAGCTTCCACAGGGGACACATCCCAAGTAAAGCCAAAAAGCCATTTTCCTCAAGAGGAGCCAGCAATCCAGGTTTGTATATAAACTCGCCCAATTTTTAAATGTTTCCAACTAACTAAGGAAAAGCGCTGGCCTCCCACTTCACACCTTCTGGGATGGCGAATGATCAAAAAGATACAGACTGTAACAAGCGTTGGCAAAGACGTGGGTCAGCCGGAACCCCGCTGTGCTGCGGGCCAATTGTGAAATGGTGCAGCCACTTGGGGAAAAAGTCTGGCAGTTCCCCAAAGGGGTAAACACAGAGTTCCCAGATGACCCAGATGTTCCACTCCTAGGTGTACACCCAAGAGACACGGAGATGCACGTCTGCACAGAAACTCACACGCTGGCACTCACAGCAGCCTCCTTCGTCACTGCTGAGCAGCGAAGGCGGCCAGGTGTCCAGCAGCCGGGGAATGGGCAGCAAGACACAGCGCATCCGTGCAAGCAAAGGTCGGCAATAAAAAGGGGTGAAGTACTGATACGTGCTGCGATGTGGATGAACCCTGAAAACATGATGCTCAGGGGTGACGCCAGACCCGAGAGGCGTGTACCGCGAGACTCCGCCTATATGGAATGCCCAGAACAGTCAGAGCCATAGAAACAGCTAGGGGACCGGCGGTTGCCGGGGGCTGGGGTCGGGGGCACAGGGAGTGGCTGCTGATGGCACAAGGTGTTTTGGGGAGGCGAGGGAACGTTCTAAATTGACTGTGGTGACGGCAGCACAACTCTGTGAGTAGACCCAAACCACTGAATTGTACGCTTTCAAGGGGCGAGTTTTATGGCATGTGACATATAGCTCAACAGAGCTGTTAAAACAAAAAGTGCTGGCTTAGCCGAGCTCCTCAGTGGGTCAGAGTCAACCACAGGCCTCACTTTTTGGTCCCCTGGGGAAGAAGGTCACCCTCAGTTATCCTGAACATTCAGCTACCCGGAACACCGGTTCCCGCAGCCTGGGCGGGACTGTCCCAGAGCCCGGCTGGCTAGAGAAGCGCCCTGGAATGGGGTTGGGGCCGTTTCTCCCGACACTTCTCTTTTTGTTCCTTTCTAGAATAAGCCATTAAATGCAAGCAGGGAAAGGCTCTGTTGGTAACTTCTGGCCCCAAACGAGAAGGAAATGGAGTGGGTGAGGCTGCGGTCCAGGTCAGGCCTGGCCTCTGCGGCCGCGTCCCTCTGTGAAGGTTCCAGAATCTCACGTGTGCGTGCGGCAGGGTGGAAGCTGCGCTCCTGCCCCTTCCTGCTCCCGCCGCTCTGTGGGCAAAGTGAGGGAAGAGGAGAAAGACGGCCATGGTCTCGGGAGAGGTCGGCTGGGAGGCCGGGCCAGCTGGCCCCTGCCCCAGGGGACCCGCAGGAAGAAAGCCGGCAGGAAGGGCTGTGGAGTCAGGGAAGGAACCAGGAGCCCCCGGGCAGGGGCGTGGATCGGGATTTGAGCCTTTTCTGGAGGCAAGAAAGGGGCCCCGTAGTCAGGGAGGGTGCTGCGGAGAGAAGACAGTGGCGGCAGAGACCAGGTGAGTCCGTGAGAGCCGTGAGTGGCCCGAGAGGAGAGTGAGGAGGCCAGAGGCTGAGCTGAGCTCCGGTTTGTCCCTCCGCGCATCAACCGCCGACCGCACACCTGCTGCGCCCGGCACAGACTCCGCACTCGCGGCGCTGGACGTGTAGCGGGAGAGACAGCCACAGTGAGCGACACCTGGCGTAGAATGTCACCTGGGGGCCTCTTGGGAACGTCGA
Organism: Lepilemur ruficaudatus; assembly: GCA_963574885.1. Taxonomy (NCBI): domain Eukaryota; kingdom Metazoa; phylum Chordata; class Mammalia; order Primates; family Lepilemuridae; genus Lepilemur; species Lepilemur ruficaudatus. Next base: position 7,915 of record CAUYRT010093681.1, read on the forward strand.
CACAGGGGAAGGAGCTGGAGTAAATCGGGGCCATGTGTTAGGTTTAGGAGGGGTCGTCTGGGAAGGCCTCGTTGGAGAGGTGACCTGAATGCAGCGATGTCGCGGAGAGCAGGCGCGGCAGGGCTCTGGAGCTGGGGAGCCAGCTGTGCGGCTCAGGCTTTGCTTCCCTGGACCTCATTTTCCTCTTCTCTAAAATGGGGATGACCACACCTGCCTCGCAGGGTTGTTGGGAAGACTCGGTGAGATCACCGTCTATGCAAAGCAGCTGGTCCGGCGCGGGAGGACTGTTTGTTAGCAGTCATCGCACTAATAACGAGGTCTGTTTTGGGGCCAAGGAAGCCCCGTTGAGCACCTTCCTGGAACAAGGGTGTGCACGCACACCTACGCGCCCGCCCTCCGCTCGGGGTGCGTGGGAACAGGGACAGACCTGTGGCCTCTGTGTGGGAAGGATGGACCAAGAACTCCAGTGGAAACCTGTGAGTCAGAGACAGGTACAGAACAGTTAATGGGTGTGCCGCTTCAGCTGCAATAATGATGGGGAGATAGAAGCTTAGATAATGTCCGGAAGGCAGGTGGATTAGTCAGGGCTGTCTCAGTGGCAAGGGACAAAAACTCAACTCAAACCAGTTTAAGCAAAAGACAATTTATTGGGTCACATAAAAAAAAAATTCCAGGGGGGTGTCTTGCTTCAGGCACAGCTGGATCCAGGTGCTTGAATGATCTCATGGTTTCCATGTCTCTCTGGAAGATTAATTGAATTAATTAATATATGAGAAGCACTAAACAGCACCTAACACACCTAATGCTCTGTATTAGCTGTTATTTTATTACTACAACTGCCACCGCTGCTGCTACTAATACCACGATAACCCTATCTACCCAGAAAGCCAGAGGAGAGTGAATGCTCTTTCTCATCTATTCCTGCAAAAGTCCCAGACTGGCTCTCGCTGGCTTAGATTGGATTGTGTGGCCATCCACGGTCAGGCCCTCAGCCACGTGGGCATCCTTGAGGCTGGGGGTGGGATCGGATTCACTCATGGTCCACAGACTGATATGGGCCCCTCAGTGGAGAACCAAAAGACAGAACAGGGACTGGCCCAGCATGGCCATTGGCCTACGAGGCCTGCCTCTCCCTGGGCAGAGGTCTTAGACTCTAGGACTAGGTAGTCTTCCACCACTTGGGAGTCCTGAGGCCTAGATTTTTTCCCGGTGTTACTTTCGTTGCACCAAGGAGGCCTCTGGAGTTGGACAGACTTAGGCTTGACTCAGCTCCATTGCTTAATTAGCTTCACTGCCTTGTGCCTCAGTTTCCCCATTTGTGAAATGGGGACAGCTGTTCTTAATTCAACAGATACTTTACGGAACACGTGTCTGGTATTTAGTGGATACCACCAGCCTTAACACTTCCTACACACTAACCCATTTAACTCCCCGCACAAGCCTGGGAGTCAAGTATAACCCCCCATTTTTACAGAGGAGGAAACTGAGACACAGAGAGGCACAGTCACCTGCCTTAGGTCCCCCCAAGGAAAGGCAGAGCTGGGATTTGAACTCAGGTGAGATCAGGCTCAGTGACTGTGGAGGTTGTCCCTGGCAAGGTGTGTCCCCTTTCACCTGCCTCAGTTTTTCTCATCTGTAAAGTGGCCTCACAGCTGTGAAGCAAAGACGGTGACAGGTCAAGAGGGACAAAGAGACACAGGGACCTCTGTTTATTTCACAAGCGCTTGTTGAGTTCTGAGCGCGGGGCACCCAGTGACGCTGTGGAGAAAAAACAGTGGGGACAGGACAGGTTGGGGTCCTCTGGGAAGAGGACAAAGGGAGGACTGGGCGCGGGGCGCGGGCCGCGCAGTGAGGAAGTGGGACCCTGAGACTAAACCGGGCCAGAGCGGGTCCGGCACCATCTAGAAGCCGCAGGAGGAGAGGAGGGCACGGGGGCAGGGCCGCAGCGGGCAGAACTCAGGTCTCTACCTCCCCGGGCTCCGAGCCCTGCCCCTACCCCAGCTAGAACCTTCCGGCGGGCAGCCCTCTTCCTGATCCTTCCTGCTGTTGCGGGGACGCTGCTGTCCTGGCTCCCCTGTTTAATGACAAGCAATGTTTTATAGCCTCACTGAAGTATGTGGCAGATGCCGGCGGATCTGTCACCGTCTGGCCCTCCTTTCTGGCTTGAGTGACGCCCCGAGGACTGACTTCGAGGGCCGAGAGGGGCACAGGGGAGGGCACCTCGGCCGGGAGGGAACCTAGCTTGGCAGGGCCTCGGCTCCGTGACTGCTCCTGGCCGAGCCCCGTGTCCTCACTGCACAGTGGGGACGACTCTGGGATGGTGTGAAGGTCTGTGGGACAACAGTGGCCAACTGCCCGGCACAGAGCGGCTCTCGGCCCTAGAGGCGCCCTGCGGGGCCAGGCGCTGCGTGCGCAAGGCAGGTGGGCACCTCCCGTGTCACGTCGCAAGGGTAGAGCAGAGAGGGCGCGACGCCCCTCCCAGCAGCCCGAGTGGGAAGCAGAGCTCCCTTCTGTGGGCGGGAGGGGCGAGGCCGCCCCAGGCCTCGGGTCTGAGTGTGGGGCGGGTTCGCAGCCCCAAAGTCCCCCTTTCCACCCCAGCGCCTCGCAAACCACAATTCTTCTTTTCCTTTGTTTTCAGGCTGTCGGTTGGGAAGGGGACACCCCTGCGGCTTATCCCCAAGCTCTGCACTGGGCTCTGCGTCTGCGCCTGCCCTGGCTGCAATGTCCCGGCCCGAAGCCACAACTGGACCTTCTGGCTGTGGAGGGGGGCAAATGTGAGTCATCCTCTGTGCCCAAATAATAATAATAATGCAATAATGTCCACCGATGAGAATCGGACACCAACTATGTGCCAGGTGCTTTCCACACATTTCATTTGAAAATTGACACCAACCTTCTGCGGGTGGCGTGGCTGTGCCCGCCCCACAGACGTGGAGCCCAGGCCACTGGGCACTGTGTGGCGGAGTCAGGATTTGAACCCAGGCCTGGCAGACAGCAGACACCATGCTGCTGAGAGCTTTGGAACATAGGACTCTGCAGTGTGTCCTGGGGTACAGCGAGTGTCCTGGGCCACCTCCTGGCAGGTGCTGGGGGATGGCACAGGAAGGGGTGGGAGGCGCAGGAGTTAGACCCGCGGTCCTCAGGAGCCATGATGTGGAAAGAAATGCCCACAGGGCCCTGTGTCTGGGCCCAGCAAGCTAGAAGCTTCGGCACAGCTCTCTGTCATGCTGCCCCTCTTCCCCATCACCGAGCTGGGCCTGGTGGCCACACCTCCTAGTTATCTTGCTCCATCTTCCGGCCCCCCTCACCCCCAGGCCCCGGCCTGCTCTCTGTGCCCCTGCTGTTTCCTCCTTCTGTCTCCCTGCTCTGCCCTCACCCCTATGGTCAGAGGGACCCTGCGAGAACCCAAGGCTGACTATGTCCCTGCCCTGGTGAAAAACTTCCAACGGCTCCCCATTGCTCTTGGACTAACCCCCAAATCCTATTGCAGCCTCCAAGCCCTGCGTGGCGTCTCCAGTAATCTCTGCACCTCAGCCAGGCCAGCCTCCCCTGGGTCCCGAACCCTTTCAGCTGGGCCCACCTCAGGCCCTTTGCACGTGCTGTGGCCTCTGCCTGGATTTCTCAGCCCCCACATCCCAAGTGCCTCATTCTTGGCTTAAATGCCATCAGCTCAGGGAGGCCCTCTCTGACTCCCCCGATCTAAGGCACAGTCTGTGCTTCCCACGCTCTGTGCCGGCACCCCTGGAATCTGGTCTGCACTGTGGCCAGAGGGAGCTTCCCGAACCCCGAGTCTCAGCAGGTCCTCCCTGCCTAAATCCTCACCTTGGCTGGACGCCCCTGCCCTGGTCCAAAGTCCTGGAGGAGGCTGGTGCTGCCCAAACCTCCTCCCGCCCACCTCGCTCCAGTGAGACAGCTGCTCCTGGCGGCCAGGGCCTGCTCTGTGCCGGGGCGTCTCAGCCTGGCTGGGCCACTCTCCGTCTTGGGGCCTGGCCTGTGCACCCCAGGATAGTTAGCAGCACCTCGGCCTCCCCCCATTGTGACAACCAGCGATGTCTCCAGACAGTGCCCAGTGTCCCCCAGAGAACAAAGTCATGCTGGCTGGGAACCGTGGGGCCAGGCTTTTGTCCATGCTGGTTCTTTTTCCAGAACACTCCCTACCGGCCCCTCAGCCCGCACCTCGCTCACTGCTCTCGGTCCTTCAGGTCTTTGCCACCCGTGAGGAACCTTCCCAGCCCCAGACGGGGTCAGGAGTCTTCTGGGTGCTCCCACAATGCCTTGAGCTCCATTGTCCTCGTCATCAGAGATCTGACAATGCCATCCTATAGTTGTCAGGTCGAGTGTTTGCCCCCCGCCTCCGGGATGTCAGCCACATGAGGGCGGGCCCCGTGGCCGCTCTGCTCCCCGCTGCGTCCCCAGTGCAGGCACAGGGCCTGGCACGGAGTGGGGGCTCAGTTCACATGTCACAGTCCCGCATGCCTTGTCTGCGTCTGTCCTCATTCACCACGACAGTCAGGCAGCCATTCAACAAACACGTGCCACGGCCACACACACGGGTACCCCAGATACGGAAAAGAACCGGGCGTGGCTCCTGCCCTGGCCAGCTCGCGCCCTGGTGGGCGACGCAGCTCAGTGGGGGGACAGGGGCCTTGGCAGCCCCAAAGAGGCACCTAATCCCCAGTATGGGGAGGGGAGGAGCATCAAGGTGGGTTTCCTGGGGGAGGTAATGTCTAGGTGACTGGAAAGATGAAAAGAAGGAGCAGCAAAAATAATGCCCAAAGCAGTGAATGTCCTAAATGCCCTGGAATTGTCCGCTTCAAAATGCTTAATTTCGTGTTACGCAAATATTTTTTTTAAAAAAAAGAAGAAAAAAATAGTGCAAATGGAATTCCAGGTACAGGGACTAGAATGTGAAAAAGTATGGTGGCTGGACAGAAACCACAGGTCATCTCACCTGGCTAGAGCCACGAGTGGAGGGCTAGGGGCTGCATGCTGGGTGTGAGGCAGGGGAGCCGGCTGGGGGCCTTCTGGCCACGGTGAGGAGTTTGCATTTTTTCTGAGTTGGGAGCTATGGAAGGTTGGAGGCAGAGGAAGGACACTATCTGACTTGGATTCTAGCAGGATTCCTAGAAGAGACTGTCAGTGGGTGAAGCTGGACATAGGCAGGGGAGAGAGGGGTGACAGCCACAGTCCAGGTGGGAGAGGCATGGCTGGGGACTTAAGGAGGTGTGGTTGGATTTGAGAGATATTTGGGGCATAAAACTGACATTATGACAGTTTGGATGTGCGGTGAGGGGGAGCATCGCTACAGTGTCCCAGCAGCCTAGGTCCCGAGCCCATCAGGTCCCGGGCCCCACGTCCCCCTAGAGTCGTCCATGAGGGGCAGGTGCAGGGGACCAGCTGTTCTCCCCCAGGGCCTCTGCCTCCCCGTCTGGGGTGGCCTTAGCTCTCTTCTTGGCCTCTCTGGCCTCGTTTCTGGAGCATCTGTGAGTCTACCCTTCTGGGAGGAGCACGAGAGGTCCAGGAAGCCACCGGCTCAGGCAGGGCACCTTGAAGAACCTGTCCTGCGGGCCCCACCCACCCTTCCCGGGTACTCAGCAGGCAAAGGGGCCCCTGGGGCCAGGCCTGGGCAGGAGGCCCAGCTCCACCACACCCCACGCCGAGGACCAGCCCCCTGCACACCTGGGATCCTTGGGGTCCAAACCTCCAATCGCAGGGGCTGTAATCCCAGGCCCAGCTGCAGATTCGGAGCCCCACACTCTGGCGGAGGCTGCCCGGCCCTTGGGTGGACGAGGGCAGAGGGGCTGGAGCCAGGGCCTGGGGGCAGATCCCGCTCGGCCCCTTCCTGCTGAGCTGCCTTGTGCAAGTGACACAACCTCTCTGGTGCCCAGAGAGGCCTGTCCAGGAGGTGGCATCCCACACAGTGGGGCTTTTCCACATGCGGTGGGTACGAGTCCCAGCTCACAAACCGGAACTGAGCAGTGTTTTGTGTTTTTTGCAAATTGAGCTTATTTTCCATTTTGTGCTGTTGCTACACCATGCTGGAGGGGACCCCCACCCTCACCCCCGCCCCACCCTCACCCCCGCCCCACCCCACTTCTGGGAAGGGCCTGGGTTCCCGAGCCTTTTGTGAGGCCAAGGTGGTGGGGATAGGAATGCGTGCAGGGGACATTGGTCTCAGGTATCATCTGCCCACCAGGTATTGCCTGAGGCAGGCTGGTTCCCACCTGTGAGGCCCCGGAGGGTGCTGTGGTTGTCCCTTCCCCATCACCGCTGTGTGCTGGGGGTCACCTGGCTGTTTCCCAGCTATTCCCAGGAACCACCTGGAGGCCGCCTCTCCAGAATGTGGGAGATGTTCCTACCTGGGACTTTGGGCCTCTTCAGGCTCAGCCCCAGGCCGGGGCCGTCCCTGTCACCCCCTGCTCTGTCCCCACCCTGGGACCCTGGCTTTGCCAAGGGAACTCCTCCTTACCCTTCAGGTTTCTGCTCAAGTGCTGCCTCCTCTAAGAGGCCTTCCCTGGGCTCCCTGGAGGGTCAAATGCCTCTATCAGAGGACCCTAGAGCATGATTGAAGTTTTATATTTTTCAGGGTCATTAAGTGATTATCTATCTCCTACCATTCTGCCAGCCTGGGGTGATTTTGGCCCTCTGCCGTAGTAGCTTGTGTGGAACGAATGTCGTTGAAAGAATATTAGTCATAAAGTGTCGTCTTTGTTGATACCTTGGTCTTTCCATCCTTGGAATGAAAAAGCTGGGCTTAGACAAGGGCTCCCTCCCTCCCGCCTTCTCCACCGACAGCCGGATTGCGCCAAGGGAAGCAGGGGTCCGTGTTCCAAAGCAGCAGGGCTCTCCCTGGGGACCCAGGCCCTGCCCAGACCCCCTTTCTGTGGGGTCCCCTGGAGGCCTCTGGGGTCACGCTCCCCTCCCTGACAGCTCTTCCCGTTCTTCAGGCGGTTCCTGCCCAGGCCTGAAGCAATCTCTCCGGTGTCCCGGCTGGCAGACACCTGCCACCTCTGTTCAAACAGCCCCCTCCCCTCGCTCTCCCTTCCAGACTCCCGCGGTCAGGATTTCCTCTGCCCACCCTCAAACCAGCTGTGTCTCTGTGTCCCTGTCATCACAGCACAGGTTGCATTGCTATTTGTCACCCTTTCCCTTCCCCCTCCCCCACTGCCATCTCTCCAACCTGGCAGCATGTCCCTCAAAGGCATGATTGTGCCTTTGTAATCTTTGCCCCTCCAGAATCAGATGCCGAGCCTGGCATCCAGTATGTGTCCAATACATATTTGCTAAAATGACATAAAAGCGGAACTTTGCGAGGGGTTCCTGTCATTGAAGGGGGTTGTATCAGCTAGCTCTGGGCTGCAAGTAACAGAAATCCAGCTCAAATGGATTGAAACTGTAAAAGGGATTTATTGACTCACATTAACAAAGAGCTTAGTAGCAGGCTGAGCTTCAGGCTTGGTTTGATCAGGGTGCTGACTCTTTTTCTCTGCCATTTTCCCAGCTCTGCTCACTTCTGTGCATTGATCTTTCCCCCCCTCTGGCTGATTTTCTTCACGATATTAAAACAAATACAAATACAACAATCCCAGGGCTCATTTTGTTCAGACAAAGATCTCTTTGAGTGGCTACTTGGAATGAGTCTTTTCCAGAAGCCCACTATGTTGGGTCTTCTCTAGACGCAAACTAAACTGGTTTCATGTCCATCCTTGGATCAGTAAGCGGCAGCCAGAGGGTGTGATTTAGAAAATTAGCTGGTTTTGGAGCCAGGAGGATGGTCGGCTCCCCGAAAAGGAGGGGCACATGGGAGAAGTGTGGCTATCTCCCCAAACTGCAGTAGTCGCCAAGGGAAGCGAAAGTGGACAAGGCAGTCAAATCATCCACTCTAGGAGTTTAATTATATTAAAACGTGGAGGGAAAAAGTTGTTCTTTGAGCAAAAATCAACCCAGGGAAACTCTGCCAAACGTCCAGCTTTTTCACCAGAACCTTGTGCCAGGCACAGGAAGATAACGGATTTCTCTGCTTCTCTGATTGAATGTTGCAGACCAGAACCACAGCCAATTCACAAAGCCACAAACGACTCTACTGAATATTTTTTAAAAAACATGTTTGTTTTTCTGATTATGATAACAATACATGCTTGTTGTTAAAATATTCCAATAATGCAGAAAGGCATTTAAAACAGTGGTTCTCAACTGAGGGCGGTTTTGTCCCCTAGGAGACCATGCGGCAAGGTCGGGAGACATTTTTGGTTGTTGTGACCGGGGGCGGGGGTGCTACTGGCATCTCCTGGGCATCGGCCAGGGATGCTGCTAAACTTCCTGCAATGCACGGGACGGTCCATTTTTTGCAACAAAAAACTATCTGACCCAAAATGTCAATAGTGTCAAGAAGGAGGAACCCTGATTTATAGGAATGTAAAAATTACCCCAAATCTCAGCCCCCAGAAATAAACACTACCGACTTTGAGTAAACATCCTTTAGAACACTCTCTTTACTATACGTCCACTCATGCCTGTGGACACAGAGCTCAGTACACACGGGTTCGTGCACATGGAAAGGTTTTCTCCACAGTGTTACGGCCACCTCTCTCTATGCCATTTTTAATAAGTGTTCTTAATTCAGCTTAACACAATGTTTTTGTATTTATTTAATACAATTTAATACAAGTTTTAATATGGTATTTCATTATACGGGTGCTATTACTCTGTAGTTTGGCATTTCAGAATTTTTTCCCGATTATGAACAACGCTGCAATGAACACCCCTCCCCATAGAGAATACTCGGCCAATTATATCTTAGAATAAATGCCCCAAAATTAAGTTTCTAGACTGCTTTACAATTTCTGCCCATTGAACAGCATGGTTCGGGCTGCCCCTCTGTTCCCAGGGACCTTTGCAGAGCCTCTATGTCCCTACACCCTCTGCAACACAGACTTGCCAATCTTTTTCTTTGTCTTTGCCAATCTGTTAAGTGGAAAATGACATATGATTGTAGTTTTTATTTGCAAATGTTTGGTTGCTGGTGGGGTAGAACTTGTCCTCATATATTTGCTGCCCGTTTGTACTTCATTTGTGAATAGTTGGTTTTTAATACGTATTTATGTCTTCCTATTGCTTTGCAAGAACTCTTTGTATATTAAGGACACTAACCCTTTCTAAGAGTGCCGTAACTGACTATAGAAGTCTCCCTCCCTCCCTTCCTTCTATCCTTACTTCCCTCTGTTCTCTTATGCTTTCTAAGGATGTGCCTAATGTTCTGGCAGGCATTTCGTGAACTGCATTAGGAAATTACTTTTGTAACAAACCTATTTAACAACCATTCTTTGTTCCCGCCTCCCGATAACGCTCGGAGCCACAGCGCAGCCTTTGCCCAACTCCAAGTCGTTAACCCTTGATCTTTTCCTGCCGAACAGCAGATTGCTCTCCAGGGCTGGGAACACAGTTTCATTTTCACCTTCCTGGCTGATGGAACTGCCACTGGCTCGGTGCCAGGCGGCTGTTTACATAAGAAATGATTTGATTACATTGTACGACCAATAGCAGCCTTTCTCAGAACGAAGAAGCCAGAAACATATAATCAAAGCCATTAACTGTGTACAAAGAAACGCGGCCCACTCTAAATTTCCCACCAACCATAATAACAGTTTTCCAGGGAAAAGTAAGAACAGGGTTATGGTTTCCTACCAAAAACGTGTTAAGGGAAAGACGTTGAAAAGGAGATTGTGGCGTTAGCTCAGTCGCGCCCTTGAATCAGAACAACCTTGATTCAAGCCTCAGCTCTGTCACTTACCCACTTTGTGACCCTGGGGAAGTCATTTAACTACCCTGAGCTGTGAATAAAACGGTTGTGACGGTCACATCAACCTCGGCGCGTTCAGAGGATTAAATGCAATCGTGCATATGCAACACTTTCTTAGTCAGAATGTCTTAGCCACAAGGAACAGAACACTTGATGCAGGAAGGGGGGAAACAAACCAAAAAAGAGACAGAGGGAGGGTTTATAATTTCATTTAACAGGATTGTTTAATTTGGAGGCATAAAGATGTAACCAGTGACACAGTCTTTCCATTTTCCTGCTCTGCCCTTCTCAGCAATTTATTGACACTCCCCTCTCCTCATGGTTTCAAGACAGCTGCTGCAGCTCCAGGCATCACCTATAGACGATAACATCCAGCAAAGAAGAGGAGAGGTATTTCCTCCGAAGTGTCTCCTTTTATGAGGGAGAACATTTCCCCTGCATACTTCCTATTGGCCAAGATTGTCTCACATCTGTAATTCCAAACCAATCACGGATGGAGGACTGAAAATTACAATTGGCTTAGATCTATAATAACTCACTCCGAGGCTGAGGAGGGGAACAGCCACCGTCCCTGAGCACCTGAGTGGATGCACAGTCAACAAATCTGACCCCTGCTAGCAAAGAAGTCATGGGTGTGCAGCCACCGTGGCTACCGCAGCAGGATTCCTGGCACACACGAGGTGCGCCAAAGGCCTGCCCTGGGCAAGCTGCAGACTGGGAGTCCAGGCCAGGGAGCCCCTCTGTGTGCCAGACTCCTGCAGCCAGACACCCACTCACCAGCTCCCTCTGGAAAACTCATGGGAGCCTCAAATCCAACGCACCATATTTGAACTCAGTGTCTCTCCTTCACATGGCCCCCCATCCTCCTCTTCCTCTGGTGTTGCCTGCCTTGTCCAAGCCAGAGCTGTCTGGCCCCGGAGCCCCCTGTTTGTCCTCGCCATGTGCACCCCGTCTCTGCATCCCTGCCATCGTGCTCCACCCGGGTACCGCCTCCCGCCCCCAACCTCCGCCGCTGTCTGGGCTACCACAACCCGCGTTGCTCTGTTCCCTCTCCGCTCACTCAGGGAAGCTCTGCCGACCTTCCTGCCCCATTAAATCCCCCCAGTAGACTGCACATCCCTGCGCACCTCCCCTGCAGTCCCTGCTCACACCTGGTGCTTATTTGACTCAGGTCTCAGCCACCAGCCTGCAGACCAGGATGCGAATTGGGTCTGCTTTGCTCACTGATGTTCTTCAGTGTCTGGTACGTAGTAGGGCCTCCATTTTCTCTCTGAATATTGTACACGGATAAGTTCATTCCCTGCCCTGTAGCCAAAGAGATCTTTCTAAGAAGCACGTCTGACCACCTCTGCCTCCTGCCTGAAGCCTCCCCCTTTACCCTGAGGGCAAAGTCCAAAGGCTCCAGGTGACAGTTCCAGGCCCTTTGAGGTGCGTCCTGCCCCCCACACCTGTCCCTGCTGTCTGTAAGGTCCAGCCCCCCTCGGCTGCTTTGCGTGCCTCCAAAGCCCAGCGCCCTCCCTTGCCCCTGACTTGCCTGTGTGCTCTGCCTCGCCCAGTGCCTTTGTCTTGGAAAAACGCTCTTTCTCACCGTCAAGCCTCTATTTTAAAGTCGCCTCTCTGGGGGGGCCCCCACCAGGCTGGGCTAAGCACCCCGACAACATTGCGTTCATCCCTGTGCATGAGTCAGGCGCCGCTCTGAGCCGCTGTTACAGAGACCCGCAGGGGCGCAACAGGATTTTATTTCCAGGGCAGAGGTGAAAGGCCCAAGGCTGGGTGGGTTGATTTAGTCCTGCAAGGTCATTCTGGAGGTCTGAGTTCCTTCTGTCTAGTCGTTCTGTCATCCTCAATCCACAGCTTCCGGTCAGGTCCAAAATGGCTGCTGCAGCTCCTCCGTCACATCTACGTTCCAGGCAGCGGGAAGAGAGGAAGGGTCATTCCCCTTCAGGATGTGACTGAGAGGCGGCACCCGTCACTTCTACTTACATCTCACCGGCCAGAGCGTAGTTACACGACCACACCCGGCAGCAATGATGGCTGTGAACAGAATTGCCCTCTGGCGATCACACCAGCATGTGCCCCCCGCACTCCAAAATGAGGAGAGGGCGATGGGCATTGGTGGGCACCGGCAGTCCCTGCCACATGCATCCTCACAGCACCGAGCACGGCGTTGCCTGGTTACTCTGCCCAGCCAGACCGCGAGCTCCCTGGGGACAGGGACCATATATGGGGTCATTGCAACCCAGCAACTAGCAGCGTGCCTGGCACGTGGCGAATGAGAGTGAATGGCAGAGGCCAGAGGTGCAAGGTGGGGAGACTGAGGCAGGGCCCAGTTTGGTTCCACACACACTTTCTGGGTTCCTGTGATACGTACGACCCTGGCCTCACAGCCCGGTGCAGGTGACTGGCGGGCAGCGTCCCAGCAAACGCTGGCGCTGGGGCTGCAAGACCCCAGCTGGTGGGGAAGCCGAGGAGCCACAGGGATGGAGCAGAGTCCACAGTGAGGAGGAGGAGGGACGGCAGGGGCCCACAGGTGGGGCAGGTGCCACGTCCCGCTATCACCTGGCCCTGGGCCCACCGCACTTCCTGCCCCGCCCCAACTTTATCTGGCCCTGGGCCCAGCCCTGAGCACTTACCCTTCCCCACTCTCCGGAGAGAAGGCTGGGGGGGGATGCGCCCCCTGCCCCCTGTTCCGTGGCTGCTGTGGGCGAGGCCTTACGGGAGCTCCCGATCCAGGCTCCAGCCTCACGGCCGTCGGGTGTTCACTGTTCCCTATGGCTGCATCTCTCTTCCCTGCCGGTCCAGCTTCTCCTGCTCTCAGCTTAGACGTCACCTCCTCACTATTCCCAAAGAGCCGCGGCTCAGCCAGGTGTCCACCACACTACTTGTCTTGTTGACTTTCCAGAACGGATCAGCACGTGGCCATTATGAGAACACTATTCTTCATTCATTTGCTAGCTCCTTTGCTCTCTGTCCCCCCAAGTAGAGCACAGGGTCCTTGTCTGTCTCGTTCTCCACTGTACCCGGAGCCTGGCACAGGGCCTGGCACACAGTAGGTGCTCGGTCAGTATTTATTAACTAAATGCATACGCAAGTCGTAAAGAAAGCCAGAGGAGTGAGCACCGACTGCACTCCCGCCACATGCCAGCTGTGTTCATTACTCACTCTGGGTCTCTCGACATCACTGCCTGGTTAGAATCATTATCCCCATTTCACAGCTGGGGAAACTGAGGCTCAGAGTAATGAAGCAACTCGCTGAGGTCACACCAATAAGAAGGGTAGATCGTAGACTTGAAGCCAAGCCTGACACTGGGGGAAACATTTGCAACTAAACGTGAGGATCGTGGAGAGGGTAGCAGATTCTCGGGTGTGCGTCTGTCAAAGCTCATCAGACAGCACGTGTTAAATCAGAGGCTCTCAACCAGGATGAGTTTGTCCCCTGGGAGGCGTGTGGAAGTGTGCACAGACGTCTGTGGTTGTCGTGGGGCCGGGAGGTGCTACTGGCACCCAGAGGGTGGATGCCAGGGACGCTGCCGAACATCCCACCACACACAGGACAATCCCCCAAGATGTCAGTAACACCAAGGCCGTGATCCCTGCGCTGCGTGGAGGCGTCTCACTGGACATAACTTATACCTAAGGTATCGAGGGGCAATCTACTTTATGCAGATTTTTTTTAAAAAAATGATCTATATCCACAATAGAAAAGGGCTAATACCAATTAGAAAAAGAAAACCAACTAAGTACGAAACAATAGCCAAATAATTTTAAAAGGCAAATAACAGATCAGAAAACACAAATAGTCAAAACATGAATAATAAGGGCCGCACTGCAATGCTAACAGGGGAAATCCAAATTATAACACAAATAATCACGATGGGAAACGTTTTGAACTGATGCTATCCGGGCAGGCGAGTGCGGGGAGCGGCCCCTGGCACAGGCGGGTGGGGGAGGGTGACGGGCAGAGTCCTGTGGGGGTTGGGAGCAGCTCCCAGCATCACCCAGCAGTTCTGATTTTGTAGAAATCGCAGAGATTGTGTATTTGGGTGTAAGGAGTCTGCGTGGGCATGTTCACTGCGTCATTGTTTACCATAGTGAAATTTTGGTGGGAAAAACTAAATATCCATGAACATGGGGTTAGTAAATACACCATGGTACGTCCGTGCCTTGGAATACGACACAGCAGGTCAAAATAACAAGGCAAATCCCCAAACACGTGTCGTTAGGCGGGACAAAGAAGCAAGCTGCAAAACCATGTTGACAGCCTGTTTCTCTGCAGCCTGCACAAGACAAACCCAGGGCTCTTGTCGCCAGGGCTGCCCTTTGTCCATCGCCCCGTCTCGTCACTGGCAGCACCCTGATTTTGAATGGGCGGCAGGGAGCCCAAATAAAAGGATCCCCTGCCCGGCCTCCCTCGCACCGCGTGTGTGCAATGGAGTGGCCGCGCGACCCAGAATGCCAATGAGAGGTGAGCGGGAATCTGCCAGGAGGGGCCCTGAGAAAGTCACCGCGTCCTCGATCAAAGGGGAGGACCCAGCTGGCACACGCTTCACCCTCCTGCCCTCCTGCCTGGGCTGAGCACGCACCTCAGGGGAAGCAGCCCTCTCACGCCTTGAGTTTGGAAGTCACATATCAAAGCTGGTCGTTGGTGACATCCCAGGACGCGTCCTCCAGCCCAGACTTGCTCACCTCTGGACTTCTTTTTCACACAGTGAAAACGGAACTCCCGTCTGGCAAAACCACGGTATCTGTTACTTTTACTTGCAGCCAAATGCGATCCCCAAGATGCAACGAACTCACGTGGGAGTGTGTCGCTAGAACTATATACAAGTATTATTTACGCAATTAAGATTTTTTTTTTAAAAATTAAAATATAAATCAAATAAAGCCCGTCTGGATAGAGTCTGTGGCTTCTTGCTGTTCCTTTTAGAAAGTGTTTGCCGACTGGCTCAAGCTCCTAGACTCACGCTAAAATGCAAAGGGACACATGGAGGGGCGCCAAGTCTCCCAGGGTCTCCCCTGACCCGCCGGGGAGCGGCGGGGCGTTGGCTTCTCAGGGAAAGCACCGCGCTCCTGACAAGAGCACCCAAGCCTGAGCCTCTGACCGGGGAAGTCTGGGCTGTCCCCACTTCTCGGCCCTGTCTGTCCGGCCTAGACATGCAACCCCTCAGGCAGTGGCCTGGCTGCCTCTCCCACCTGTTTGTCCTCTTCCCAGAAGCAGGACACTCCCTTTATCTCAGGCCAAAGTCCTCCTGGGAAGTGGAGGAATGTCACCTGTCATCACGGGGTGGATGAGTCACCTCCTACTGGCTGGAGGCCACAGCCAGCCGACCTCTCCCTTCGGCCCCCAGCTCTCCCCTGTGGGTGGGGAAGGATGGGAATATCGTCCTAAAAAATCATGACAGCAACAGCCACCATCTCTGGGGTGCTGGCCTGGAAGTTAAGGCCCTGGGTTCAAAGCCTGGCTCCTGTCCTAACCTGGTGACCAGGTCGGGGGGCAGTTAACCCCTTCCCGAGCCCCATTAGTGCATTTGACAAACATTTATCACATGAGCACTCTGAACACTCCTGAAACAATCCTGCCCTGTGGATCGACATGGGTAGAGACACTCAAAACGAACAATGATAATAATGTTAATAAATTTGAAAATTCCTCATGTCAATTGGTGATGGTGTCGCAAAGAGAGAGGGCAAGGAGTGTTGATGCAGAGGGGCTTGTCAATGTGACCAGGGTGGTCCAGGACACCCCTAGATACATTCGGTGCAAGTGCAAAGGCCCTGAGGCAGCAACATGCCTGGCGTGTTCCAGGAGCAACGAGGAGGCCAGTGTGGCTGGAGAAGAGTCGTTGGAGAGGCAAGGAGGTGGGTGCAACCACACAGGACTTACGGACCACGGTCAGGACCTTGTCTTCTACTCGGGGACATAGGAGCCACAGGAGGTTGTGGAGCAGAGGAGGGACGTGATCTGACTTCCTCTGGTATCAAGACAATGGGACAATGGGAGAGAGTTGGAGGCCACGGTAATAACCCAGGCAAGCGCTGGTGGTGACTCACGCCTGGGTGGGGCTGCAGAGGCTCGGTGGGGGATGGGATCCCAGATGAAGGCTGATGGGTGGGAGGTGGGGGCGGGGGCTAGAGAAGGAGAGCAGTTGATGAGGACACTCGGGTTTTTGGTCTGAGCCCCTGGCAGGACAGAGGTGTCATTTTCTGAGGCCAGTAAGATGCAGGTGAGGCAGGACCGTGAGCTCAGTTCCTTACCTGGGGGTCAGAGTTGCCCGTCGGGCGTGTTGGGTTGTAGCTGGAGATCCAAGGCTGGGCTCAAGGCAGGAGACGCATGTTTGGAAGCTCTTAGCTTGGAGACGGTATTAGAGACTCAGTTTCTTTGTAAAATGGGGATTACACGGCACCTGCTTTGCGAGGCTGCGGGGAGGCTTGGTTAACTGCTGAGAGGCCCAGGCAGGTAGCAAAGTGCAGGTAAACGTTGGCTCTAGTAATTCCACACCAGCTCACAGAACCCTCACGAGGTCATTGCCACTGCCATCATCTCTGATTTTACAGATGTGGACGTGGAGGCTCAGAGAGGTTAAGTAACTGGTCCCAGGTCACACAGCCTGGAAATGGCACAGGCTGAGCTTCACCTTCCACCCTGCTGCCTGCTGACTGCTGCCTGCTCCCTGCTTGCCCAGCACCAGGCCCTTGGGTCCTGAACTGACCAGACTGGGGGAGCGCCTCGCTGAGTGGGGCGATGGCTGTGAGTGGAACTGCCCCCAGGGCAGACAGGACCTGAGCCTGCCCACTAGGGGCTGAGGAGGCCATGTAGCCTCGTGGTTAAGAGAAGCACTATGATGCTAAGCCACATGGGTCAGATCTGGCCCCGCCCCTTACCAACTGTGTGACCCTGGAGACATGACTCATGCTTTTTGTGCCTCAGAGTGCCCAGCTGTGAAATGGGATAATACAGGTTGTTGGGAAAACTGAATGGGTTGGTCCATGCACAGTGCTCAGAACAGGACCAGGAGATGAGTAGGTGCCTAATAAACGCAGGCTCTTGCCATCATGTTCGTTGCTCCAGCTTGGTTTCCACTAACTATGCACTCCCAGGGCCCGGGGCCACCTGCCATGCTTCTGGGTCCCCACCCACTCCTTGCTCAGGGTGCCTATCTCACCTGGGTGCTGCGAGCTGGCTGTCTCTGGGTTTCTCACCCAACTTCCCTGAGCCTCCACTTTCTCTGGCCGCGAGGTGGGGACAGCGATATCTACCCGTGGCAGGGATCAACCGAAAGGGAGCCTGCAAAGGACACTGGACTGTGACTGCAGTGGGCCCCAGGAGGGTGCCCAGTGTGTGTGGATGGTCACAACAGCCATACACTCAGATGCCCATGCCCTGTGGGCTGGGTGAGCAAACTGTGGACATCCCTGCAGTGGAACTACTTAGCCATAAACAGAACAAACGGCTGCTACTTGCAGCAACGCAATGGATCTTGCAGCTGTTAGGAGGAGACGTGAAAGAGCATTCCCGGTGTTTGGAACCCTAGACGAGACCAGCCTATGGTGACAGCAAGCAGAGCAGTGGGTCCCTAGAGCAGTGGGTCCCTGGGGCTGGGGCGGGGGTGGGGGACTGTTTGGCAAGGTGCACGAGGAAACCTGGTCTTAGAAATATTTGCGTCTTGTCTTGGGGGGCTGATTCTCTGGTGCATCTGTCAGAACCTTCAAACCAGACCCAAAAGCTCTGTGCATTGTATTGTATGTTCCTCATCCACCACTTGTTTTAAAAAGCAGAAACAAAGTTTGTCGCTGTTGTTGTCATACATTTATTATTATTTCTCTGACTGCTCTAGGGCTACCGAGACCCCCATTAGCTCCCTGTCTTGATGTCAGTGGAGACCCAGAGCTAAGTTTGACAAGACTTTTCTCAAAACTCTGGTCCTGTCGAAGGCCTCTGGCATGTCGGGGAGATGACCTGGCACTGCAGAAAGAGCCCTCGGACCTGGGCACAGGCCTGGCTCTGGATCTGCCTCTTCCTTGCTGTCTGCCCCTGGGTGGGGACATCACTTAAGTCTCAGTTTCCTCATCTGTTAAATGGGGCTAATAGCGGTATCCTGCTGGTGAGGCTGTCGCCAGGAAGCAGAGAGGAGAGGAGAGCAGGGCCATGGCTGATGGGGGCTCACAAGGATAAAACGCTCCGACTCAAAGCGAACAAAATAAAGCAAAGCAGCTGGCAGAGGGTGGGGCGACTGCGAGCAGCCGGGCTACTCGGGGCGAATGCCGCTCCTTGGGCCAGTCCCTAACCTCTCGGGGCCTCAGTTTCTTCATTTGGAAAACAAGGGTGCTACTCACACCCCCCATAGGGCTGTTTGGGGACTCAATAAACAGCCCGAGGAGATGGTAGAACAGCGCGGCAGGCAGGATGTGCACACGCGCCGGCGGGTGTGGCCGTTCCACGCGGGTTGGGAGGGGAGGTGCTCACCATCAGCAGCGACTTCAGGGAGCCTGGGCTGTGCTGCACCGCTGCCCCAGCCCAGGGTGAAGGAGTGGGCAGCCCGGCCCCCAGCCCTGTCAGATCCAGCCGCAGGTGACCTGGGTCACGGAACCACCAGGCGTGTCGGGGGCTCCTCAGGCCGGCTCCCCACGGCCGGGACAGATTGCTTCCTTCCGCTCCTCTGGGTGCCAGGCAGGCCCAGAAACCACCTGATGTCAGCCGGGCCTACCCGCCCACTGCTGGGGAGGAAGTGGGCGGGTGCCCAGGGACAGATGAGCTGGGCAGACGTGCCCTGAGGCGGCACAGTCAGGGCTGACGTGGGCACCATGCACCCTGCGGCTGACTGAGCTGGTCGCGATCTGGTTTGCCCGAGCCGAGTGGGTCAGAGTGGAGCGGTGCAGAGGGGTCGGGGGTCTGTCCCCACTTCTCAGGGCAGGGTGTGTGTGTCCTAGGAGGTGTGGCTGGGGGTGTGCGTGTATATGGGGTGACTGTCTGGCGTGTGGATGCACGTATGACTTTGAGAAGGCACATGGGCTTGTGCGTGCATGTGTGCACGCGTGTGTGACAGAGCCCGTGCTAGTGAGCGGGGGTCTGGGGTGCCAGGGCAGGGGCAGCATGCATGGCTGAGCACGTGACTGTGAGTGTCTGGATGTGGGATGAGGAAGCGGGCATGCACGCTCAGCCGTATGAGTGTGTGAGTGTGGGGAGGGGCGTGTGCATTCCCCACCGTGCGTATCCCTGACGGTGTGTGGAAAGTTCTGCAAGGAACCCCTTTTGCATGCATAGCTCAGATCCTGTGCACGAGAATGTTCATGGATGGGGCGGGGGGGGGGATGTGTTTAAAATCTTAATAAAAGTGGCCAAGAAGCTCTCCAGAGAGGCTATCGGGGAAGGAAGAGGGGTGACATCAGATTGAAGACTGACCACTCAGAACAGGGTCCAGCTGTCAAGATCTGGGCCAGTAGAACCAGCCCCCAACTTCTGCTGCCACCAGCAGTATCCAGGAGGACTGGAGCTTGGGCCATCCTAAGGCAGCCCCCAAACCAAACCAGAAAATGGTCAGCTCTTTATCAGTAAATATTAACAGCAACCATTCCCTCATTCATTGATTCATTCACCAATATTCGCTGAGCACCCACGGTGCCCAGACCCAGTTCCTGGTACCTGGGACATAGCATAGCTGAAAACAAAACGGACAAAAATCCCTTTGCAGGTGGCGCCAGCATACTGGTGGGAACAAGCAGATAATAAAATAAAAGAACAGCATGTGGAGAGGATTCATTGGTGCTGAGTGCTGTAGATGGAAATGAAGCAGGGGCGGTAGATTGAGAATGCCAGGTGGGTTTGCTGTTTTTAAAAGGTTGGTCAGCTGAGACTTCGGTTAGAAGCCGGCATTTGAGTGAAGTCCTGAGGGAGGTGAGGGGTGAGCTGGGTGGCTTCCCAGGGCAAAAGCAATCCAGGCAGAGGGCACAGCAAGTGCAAAGGTCCTGCGGTCTGTCCCTGGCTCGTTCAAGGAGAAAAGGGGCCAGGATGGATTTAATAGCTTTTTAAAAACTGATCCTGAAACCAAATGGTGCTTGTGGAAAGACCAAACAATAGAGACATGGCTAAAGGAGAAAGTGAAGATCCACAGGAGGGGGAGAGTTGGAACAAGGGTCAGGATGTCTGTTGCACACTTCACCCGATAATCAAAGCAGTTTTCCACTTTGACAAGGCAGCAGCGACACAGCGCAGCTGCGCCCAAGCTGCCCAGCGCAGCGAACGCCTGGCTTTGTGACGGCTCTCGCCCCAGCCCTGTGCCGAGCCGGGCACGTAGTAGGCGCTTGCTCTGCCTCACGTGGCCTCCCTGTCCCCCGCCCCCCGACGTAGAGACCGACTTGTTCCCCAACCCCCACGGGCCACCAGCCAGGCCCCCAGCGGCCCCGGAATGACAGTGTCGCCTCTGCCTCTGCTGCATTTATGAGCTGCGAAGGAGGCTTGTCCCGAGTTGCACAATTGCTCCCTAATTGCTGTTTCCTCTCAGTTATGAATTATGTCATGGAGACGGCCGCTCACGTTATTAAACTTCTGCGGCGGCCTTATCGTCTGGACCCCGGCCAGCCGCCCGGCCTGACCTACTTTCCCACCGGATTTCAAAACCGCCTCCCTCGTCCTCTCGCTGGACTTTTCCTAAGGAGAGTCTGCTGTGCCCAAAAACTCGGCGCTAAAAATAAAAACTGGAACGGAGGAGGGGGGCCGCAGCTGGCCCCCCCCGAAGGCCGAGGCTCAGAGCAGCCCCCGGCGACCGGGGCCAAGCCCCTCCCCACCTAGAAGTTTCCTCAGGAAGCCTGTCCCTGGGATGCAGGGTTCCCATCAGGACAAGCCGGGACACCAGCCACAGTCAGCGGCCCTGGCCGAGCGGGTCCCACTCCCGCCTGTCTCAGCCACGGTCGGCACGGCCGGCTTTGGGGGCCGGCACACCGGGCTCCGACCCCGGCTCTGCCTTGACCGGTTCACTCGGTCACTTACTCATTCGTTCGTCCACCCGCAGGTCTTTGCTGTTTCCTGAATGCTGGCACCGGGGAAGTGTCTGAGAGCGAGGAAGACACAGTCCCCACACTCACAGAGCTTTACGGTCTGTGGGCAGAGCTGGGCGTGAAACACACAGCTCAGGAACGAGGGCGATGAAGAAAGCAAGACTGTGGCGGGCTGGATGGCGACAGGGACACCGTGGGCTAAGACGGCCAGGGAGGCTGTGTGGGGGGTTGCTTAGCCGAGGCCTGCTTGAGGAGGAGTCCCAGCTTGGGAAGTGGGGCCCAAGCGGGAGAGGCACGGGGGGCACCCAGAGGGCGAGACGAGAGGAGGTGCTCGCCTTCAGGCTTGGTCACGTGCAAGCTGACGCCCGAGCGTGAGAGCCCCTGACAGTCTCAGCCTGGGCACCTCGTGTGCTCAGCCCAGTCCCAGGCGTGCGGGAAGGAAAGGAATCCAAGTCCAGGGCACAGCACGTGCAAAGGCCCCGAGGTGGGGCCGAGCCTGGCGAGAGCCGGGGAGGGGTTGCAGGGAGGAGACGGCAGGGATGAAGTTGGAGAGGTGGGGGCAGGTCTCAGAGGGCCCCTTGAAGGCCGTGGCGAGGATTTGGTGTCAGACAGGGATCTGTTGTGAAGGCAGAGCCGGCAGCACTGGTGGGTGCAGTGATATCTGCAGGGCAGATGGGGAGGCTGCGGCACCAGCTCCCGGCTGAGTGGAGGCGGCCCCTTCGCTGGCGGGGGAGACTGGCAAGTGCTTCGTCCTCCTGAGGCCTTTTCTCTTCACCTGGGAAGTGGGGACAGTAACACCAACCTCCCCCGAGAATGCACCGTGACTCAACCGGGCTCACCCAGAAAGTCGGTGGCGCAGTCAGAACTGGAACCCAGACCCTGCACTCCGGAATGTGTCGCAACAGGCCAGGGCTGAGCCTTGGCACGGGATCCTCCAGAACGCGACCTCCCAGCCAAACCGGCCTCGGCAGTGGAGGCTGGATTTTTCCTTTCTGAGTTGTGCTTGTGCGTGGGGCTGTGTCTCCAGCTTGGCTGAACTTTGGGTCCTGGGCCTGTAAACATATCCTTTTAATTAAAATACAAATGGTACATGTTCATGCAGTCAAAATTTGAAAATGCAAATAAGCAAAACAAAGCAAAACACAGAAAGAGAAAGAGAAAGGAAGGAAGGAAGGAAGGAAGGACCAAGTGTCTAAATGCACCAAGAAGCGTTATCTAAGGACCTTCATTGCAGCAGGTACTGACACAGCAAAAGACTGGGAACGGCAGTATCCACGAATAGGGGCCATTTTTAGCTGCGTAAATTAAGTAGTCTTTCGATTCTGCGTAGCTGCTGAAGTGCAAGAAGTAGCCTCTATGTACTGATTTGGAGCAACAGCCAAGGTGTTGACTGAGAAAACAAGATGCAAACAGTGATTACAGGATGCTACGATTTGTGTATGTGTGTGCGTGTGTGTTTTAAGGAGCGAAGGGGGAATATATTTACCTATTTGCTGGTAGACACACAGATCGCCCCTGGGTGAGACACCAGGCCCTGGTGGCCGTGGCTGTTCTGGGGAGGGACTGGCAAATCAGAGATGGGAGGGAAAATTGTTTTTTGCTTGTCCTTTTGCACTGTTGGAAAGCTTTTGGCTTTCGGTTGTTTTTGTTTTGCCATGTGTGTGCCTGTCTTCTGTACTGTTTTAAGGGTGTTTCAAAGATCAGAGACTCCCCTTTTGGACTCAGAGACTTTTTTAAAGGCCTTGAGGTAATCTGGGCTGGTGTTTCCTAAGGGCGCCCCCAAACCCCAGGTTCCGGCGGGCCACGGGCCCGGGGAGGAGGCTGCAGGCTGCCCGGGCCTCCTTCTCTGGGCAGTTTCTCTTTCATCTTTTTGTAATAGGTCAGCAATGCTTTTTATGTGTAAAAGGGTTTGCCTGCTCCAAAATGAAATTTTTGAAAAACTTTGATCTTGAATAATATCTTTATTCTACTGATGAGGAGACAGAAGCAGAAAGGAGGGAAAAATACGGTCTCAGAGTCAGGCAGACCTGGGTTCGAGTCTAGCTCCGGCTTTAGGTAGTAAAATTTCCTCCCCGAACCTCAGCTTCCTCCTCCAGGGGGAGAAAAAAACCCACCGGAACTTGATCAGTCAGGATGGCCCACGGATGCCAAAAGCCGAGATAGACCCCAAATGCTTAGCCAAAGACCAGGGGATCCTAGCAGAAAGACGCCCAGGAAATCAGACTGCCCCTGTCTCCCCCTAGGATTTCCCCGTGTCCCCCAAGTCCGGAGCCAGGCAGGCCTCAGCGCATCAGACGTCATCAGGTCACTGCAAACCGCAGTATTCACCGAGACCCGGTCAGCTGCAAGGAGCAGGACAGCCTACACAAAACGGCTCAGTCATGAAGGAAGCGTGTCTTCCATATGTTCAGAAACCCAGGGACAGTGCGGTGGCTCCATGGGGCACGCAGCTGTAAGGAGCCCAGGCCTGACCACGGGCGGCTGGGTTTTTGCTGTGAGAGATCTGGGAGGTGCCATTGAGCTGACAGGACGACCCCGTGGTGACTTCAGCATCTCGAGTCCTTTCCCAGTCTCTGCTTAGCCATCTAGAACGTGTGGCCTTTGTCCTCACGTTGGTCACGGTTGCAGGACGGCCGTTACACTCCATGCAGGAAGAGGGCGGGGTGAGCGGCGTGACCACCACGTTTGCCTCCTGTCACAAGCTCTTCCAGAGGGGGCACCCCTGGGCGAATGTGGCTTCCTCTTCGTTGGTCACACCTGGGTCCCACGGCTTCTCCTAGCTATGAGGGGCCTAGGACAGTGGTGGCTTTAGCTGGCCCGCTGCCCTCCCGGTAATACCAGGGTCCTGTAAACCAGGACGGTGGGAGAGTGGTCTTGGGCGGGCAGCCAGCAGCGCCTGCCGCAGGAGTTCAGGTTGTCGGCACAGCGGCTCGAGGACATTATCAGAGACACGTGTTCTCTTTGCTTTCCCCCTCAGTCTCAGGAGGGGTCCCTTCCCTGAACACATGTGCAGAGGCCCCCTCAAACAAAAGAGGGTTCTCCCCCAGGGGAGGGGGAGTTGGAAAGGGCTATGATTGGGTGGCCAGTGTTGGCGACATCCACATTCGCCAGAACTTCTTGTACCCCATCCTCTTCTCTCCTCAGCTCCCTGTGACTCAGTTCCATCCTGCCGCGCGCATTGATCACCTGTGATGACAAGCGTGCTGCCTAAGAAACCGCCCCCAAGCCCTTATTCTCAGGAACATGGAGCTGGCTGCCTGGAGGCCGGCTGGCTGGGCTGGGGGGCCCTGCTCTGCCCCAGGAGTCCCCTCTCACCCTTCTCCTGGGACCCATGGGCCATTTGGGGCATCCTGTTGACCGTGGTGGCACAGGCACAAGAGCCAGGCGGAAACCTGCGAGGGCTCCTCAAGCCTAGTCTCAAATGACACGCGGTCACTTTCATCTCCTTCTATTGGCAAAAGCAAGTCACGTGGCTGCACTCGCGTGGGGCGTGGAGCTGCACTGCACTCTCCTGCACCCCACTCACTCTCCTGCACCCCACTCACCCTCCTGCACCCCACTCACCCTCCTGCACCCCACTCACCCTTCTGTACCCCACTCACCCTCCCCTTTATCTGCTCCTCTGCTTGCTCCCTTCAAACACTGGGGGCCCTATAGGTTCCGCCCCCCTCTCTTCCCTTCTGTCTCTGCACGTGGTCTCTGGGCCATCCCAACTGTGTCTGAGTCACCACCTTTGCACCAGTAGCCCCCAAATCTGCAGCTCCAGCCTTGGCCTCTCTCCTGAGCCCAGCTGCCGACTGGACACGCCTCCCGGACATCTCACAGGCCCCCCGACCTCGTCCCCGCTCTGACCTCAGCACCCTTAGCCTCAGCCCCACCCCCAGATCCCCTCCTGCTTTATTCCCCACGGCATGCACCGCAGCCCTGCCGTGCCAACCCAGAAACCTGGGTGTCAGCGAGTCCCCTGTCTCCAGGGTCCCGTCATGCTGCAGCCAACACAACGGTGACCACCGGTTGAACACGTCCTGTGTGCCAAGGACGGAGCTCAGCCTCCTGCAGCTGTTATCTGAAACACCCCTTGGGGAGGCGCTATCACCATGTTATCGGGGTTCCACACAGCACTGCCTGGGGTCTCACCCACAGCGCGTGTCCACGTGGGACACATGGCCTCACTAAAGCTGCAGTCATCGTTCCCAAACCAACTGATTAAATAAACCCTCAGTTAAAATCCTTCATGATCCTCATTGTCCCCAAGACTCGAGCTAAATCTCTTGGGTTGAAGTAGTTGGGCCCAAGATTCTTTAATTTATTCACACGAGCATAAGAATGACTGAGTTCATCCAATGTGCCAGGCAGCACCTAGGTGCTAGAGAAATACAACAGTTGCTGAGAACTTGGGGCCAATGGCAATAAACAGACTACTAGATATCTGACATGTCAGAAAAATAAAGCTGGGTAAGGGAATAGTTATTCTGGGGAGGGGCCACTATATTCGGTGGGAATCAGAGCCGGCCTCTCTGGCGAGAAGGTATTGCCATAAAGGAAGTCAGGGGGCAGCAAGTGCAAAGGCCCTGAGGCAGAAAGGGGCTGATGGTGGCTCTTGCCATGAGCGTGAGAGATGGAGGAGCCACAGCAGGGGCTTGGCTTTCACCCCGAGTGAAGTGGGAGCCATGGGAGGGTTTTGAGCAGAGGAAGGACCTGCCCTGACTTAGGTTTTCACAGGATCCCCCTGGCTGCGTGTGGATAACAGTCCTCGTGGGGGCCAGGATGTGGATACGTCTGCTGCAGGAAGCAGGGTTTTGCAGGCCTCATGACACTTACATCACAGAGGGGAGTCAGGGGTTTGAGTGACATTCTCAAAAAGCACAGGAAAACCAAACAGGATTTTCGGGTTAACCAGAATCTGCCGGAACAGGGCAGGTACCCGGCATGCCCCAGCCCCGGGCTCAGAGCAGCACCGTCAGGGGTGCGGACGCTGCGGCGCTGGTGTCGCTGGCGGGTTTTCCCCCGTGCCCGCTGCCTGGCTGCTTCGGGTAGCCTCGGGGAGGGTGTGAGAGCTGAGACCCCAGCGCGGTCTGGGCGACGGTGGCCCGGCTTCTGCCAAAGATGCTGACAACTTCGAACCCGAGAACGAACCCTGACGTTCTTAGTTCTGCAGAAACAAGCCCTGCGTCCACGCACGCCGCACCCCGCAGCGCCAAACCCACTTATCGCACTGCACAGTCCTTCAAAGAATAACACAGCGTATTTATGTCTGCGGTTTGGGTTCCCAAACCTGTGACATCAGATAAGTGCGATGTTCACGAAAACAAACAGCATCGCAGAGACGAAAAAACAAAAAAAGCTACCCAAAAGAAGCCCCTAGTTTCAGCCTCAACTTCCTCTCCCAGGGGGAAGGGGCTCTCTCTGGCGGAGGTCCCCCCACGTCGGGGCGGGGGGTGGCGCAATGACGTCCTGCCCTGCCCTCCTCTCCGCCTTCACGTTTGACTTCTGCAGCCTTAAGATCTCACCTGCAAACTGGAAGCGCTAATCTCCACCTCTTGGGGCTAATGGAAAAAGTAATAATAATAAAATGAGAATGAAAATGTGCCAACAATTGTGACTCTTTGGGTCAGTCGTGTTCCGCAGGTCACTTTCTCGGTAAATCTTCCCATCGGCGTGTGTTTCACCCTCCCGTGGGGTGGCTTCTAAGAACAGTTCCAGTTGACAGATGGGGAAACTGAGGTTTCCAGTAGGAAAAGAAGGCAGTTCCAAAACCACCTGGACACTTTTGGTATATAAGTTAAATAAATGGATAATAAAACACATAAATATAAAAATATAATTAGGCAAAAAAAGGCTTGGCAGGATATATGGCCAAATGCCACAGTGGTGTCCAGGGAGAAAGGGAGGCCACGGCTGTCTCTTTCTCATGGTTTCTGTCTCAGCGAAACGTCACCTCCGAGCCCCTGCCTAGGGCGGTCCTCTGCCCTGCTTTCTCTATCCACCTCATTTCATCTCCCGTGCACCGCCTGCCCCGGGATGCGCCTCCCTCTTTCACTGTGTCTGGGCTCCCCACCTGTGTTCCCGCCGCAGAGCTCCCGGCCCACGGAAGCAGGAACCGTGCCCGTCCCGACACCTGCAGCAGTGCCTGGCATGGTGGGTCTCGGTAGATATTCCTTGACCAACTGACCGCGTTTTCTTATTTTTTAAAGTTGGCTATTTAAAAAGCATACCATATAGGTTATTTTCGATTGTTGTTTTAAGTGTTAGTCAGAAATGAGCTGGCTGGAGGCTCGGCAGGAAGGCACGGCCTCGCCTCGGGGCTTATCTGGCCCAGCGTGAAGGAAGTGGGGACCTCGGCTTCCCGCAGAGCTGGTCTAGCCGGGGAAAATCCCAGTTTCTCAGCCCAGCCTGCCCTGAGTTCTCTGGGCCTGGAGATCTCCCTGCCTGGAACAGGGTTATCTTTGAATGACAGCGTGTTTAATCTCCCCCGCAGGGCGAGGCTGCCCTGAATCTCGAGGGTGTGGGGGACAGCAGGGAGCCCCCCCCAACCCTGGGCCAAACACAGCCCCCGGGGGGTGTTACTTGGCCTGTGAAATTCAAATAGCTTGGAATTTTGCCATCATTTCAAAAATCAAGAGATTTTGGAAGAAAACCAAAAAAAAAAAGTTTCCAAAGGGCACAGAATGGGATGAGAATAAATGGACGTCGTATTCTTAAAATGACAATTCTGCCAACACACAGGAACTTAGTGCAATTTCAAGCAATGGCCCACAGGATTTTTTTAATTGGATAAAACAATCTTTGAGTTCACAATGAAAAGTATAGAAGAAATGATGGGAAAGATTAGGACGAAGGTAATATTGCAACTCACTGGGAAAATGGAATAATGCATCCAGGATGGCAGCAGAGCACGCTATTGGCAAAAATTAAACACGAACCCCTACTTTCTACTGCATCTGTCCTTCTATATGAAGGAAAAAATCCAGAGATTTCGCATAAAATATCTGGAGTTCCAACCTGCCCCAGAGCCCTGGCCACACTGGCACCCGTGTTCGCAAGGCAGCCCAGTGGCACCCCAAGGGCTCTCCAGGTCACCCCAGTCTCCACCACTCCCTACTGTCTTCTACCTGACGGCCTCCAATCTTCCGTGTGTCTTGCCTGGACACTATTGTCACAGGGGTTTGTAGTCCCTGAACTCGAGACAGCCCAGCAAAGGGCTAGACACAGCAGAGGCCCTCGGGGAGCATTAGGGCTTGGATTTCTGCTGTTAGCCACCTTTGTGCTCATTCCATTTTCCTTAGCGGAATATCCATGTGGGGGAGGGACGTGGCTTGAGGAATGATTGGGAACATGGACCCAGGAGTCAGAGAGACTGGAGCGACCTTTGGAGAGTGACTTTCCCTCTCAGTGCCTCGGTTTCCTCTTCTGCCAAGTGGGGACAGCAAGCGCTGTCACTCGTCAGGCTGTCTGTGGGAATCTGTGCCACTGTCCCCATCGAACGCTCAGCCCCGCGCCCAGTGCAGAGCCCGCGCTAGGGAAGCAGCGCGGGTTCCACGAAGGGGCCGCCCTCGAATCCGGGGCTGTTAGTTGCAGGCTTCCAAGGGTGGAAGGAAAAGAGGAAGAGTCGGAGGGAGGAGGTGTGCGGAGTGGAGGGTTTGCTTTTACCTTTGATCTCCTTTTGCCAAAAAGGAGGAGGAAAGTAAATCAACAGCCCAGCCTGCTTTGATCCTGCCGCCGGCCGCAGAGCTCCAGAGCTGATAAGACCCGGCCAGATTCCAACCGGGCAACTCCACCTCCCGGCCTGGGCCTGGCGCTCCTTCGGGGCTTGGAATCTGAGCCCCCAAAGCCACGCCCGGCCTGCCACAGGCCCACACCTTGTTCCCTTCTTGCCGTTTCTAACTGTGGGGAGAAGCGATGGAGGGAACTTCCCGCCACAGAACCCCGCACAAAGCAGTCAGGAACACGCTAGAAACCCCCAATCCCAGGAAGGAGCCCCCAGACTGGGGACTGCTGGGAAAATGAAGCCCTCGGGGGTTTGTTCTGGCAATGGATGAAGCGGAAGGGGATGAAGTTCTTGGTTTAGAGCAGAGACACTTCCTCCCCCAGTGGTTGGTGAGAGAAGCCATATGGCACCGTGGTGAATGGTGTGGCTTAAACCCATCCATCTGCGGCTGGGCAACTTTGGGTGAGTGACCTTGCCCCACTGAGCCTCAGTTTCCTCGTCTGCCCTAGCACCTCCCCCCCGGACTGTTACGGGTTGTGCCTCAGAGGCACATGAGGTGGTGCCCTTCGGGTGCCTGGCACATAGTAGGTGCTCACGATTGGATCCTATTATTATAAAATGGCTCAGGAGTTCCAGGACAGCCTCAGGAGGAGAGAACAAAAAACAACCAGGCCTGCACCCCAGGAAGATAAAAGAGGATCAGTTTGGAATCTCTAAAGGCACCAA
The DNA here is from genome assembly GCA_963574885.1 of Lepilemur ruficaudatus. Lineage (NCBI taxonomy): Eukaryota > Metazoa > Chordata > Mammalia > Primates > Lepilemuridae > Lepilemur > Lepilemur ruficaudatus. The sequence continues at coordinate 37,140 of CAUYRT010093681.1, forward strand.
GGGCCATGCAGAGGACAAGGTCAGGACCTGGGTTTGTTTGAAGTTCAGAAGAGGTAAATTTGGGACAAAGTTTAGTAAAGACAGAAGACATTTCCATCACGTTACCCACGAGGAGGCCCTAGCTGATGGCTGCTAAGCAGCTAAGGGCCAGGGCAGAGGGGCTGGGGACAGGAGAGTCTCTCTCCCACCTCTTCCTAGCTGTGCGAGCCGTGTGCCCGGCCTCCACCTGTAAGGTGGGTTTTGAGGATAGAATACATAATACATGGCATTCAGTTAGCGCTCAATGAATGTGCAAAAGTCACAAGCAATGGCCACTGCAAGCATAGGTGCCAGAAGCAGGGCTTGGTGGAGGAAGAGTGACGGCTCTTTCCCGGCAAGCCCCAGGCCCAATTCCACACCCACCGCCCAATTCCACGTGCCCTGGTGGCAGGGGCTTGCTCTGCACATGCCTGAGCGCCAGGGCCGGACAGCGCCTGGCACGCAACACGTATTTGTTCAATGGGTGCGTGAGTCTGGGAACTCTGTGGAGTCAACCTCCACTGAGAGCAAAGTGAGGCACAGAGAGGCCAGGTAACTTGCCCAAGGCCACACAGCCTGCCTGCCCACCGGGATCAGAGTTGGAGCTGGGGCTGAACTGACCCCGGCCCCCGCCTGTCCTTGCTCTGTCCCTTCACCCTGTGGAAGCCGCGGTCCCCACTGGGCAGAAGGGGCACAGGGAGCTCCTCTGGTGACTCTTCCAAGTATGCTCTTTCTGGCCTGGTTGCCCACAGCAGGGACGAACCTTCCACTCTCTCCCTAGTCGGCTGACAGCCCCAGACTCACAGCCCGTGGACCTCAGTTGGCTTCAGACACATCCTGTGGGACCTGCACTCGTGTGTGTGTTTCTTCATAATTTTGAATCAGTCGTCAACATTTTTTTTTTTTTTTAGTCGTCAACATTTAAAAATTGGACGTTTCACATAAAACCGTCCAGGCAGGGTTAGCCCAGCGGCCCCGTGTCCCGCCGCCCACGGCCCTCCCGTCCCTTGGTGCGTAACCCTTGTCTTCCTCATCTCGAACGCCATTTGTGAGCCACAGTCCACCTTCCAGTCTCTCTTTTCAAGCACATTAGCAGTAAGAATCGCTGTGAGTTTTTGAGCACTTGCTAGGAGCCTGGCATTTTCATTCATTCATTCAACAAACAGCCTGAGCATTGCCCGGTGCACCAGGGTTCATCAGTAAACAGCGGACAAAGATCCTGCCCTCCCCGGTGGGGCGAGGGGGAGGAGTAGACAGCAAACGGACCTGCAAAGTCCACACACTGTTCCTGGTGTACATAAACCCACTGAATCACGGCGACCTTATGGAAGGTTCATCCCCATTCTCCAGGTGAGAATACTAAGGCTGAAGGAGAAGTGACTTGCCCAAAGTCGCAGAGCTAGGAACTGTCCAAGCCGGGATGAGAAGCCACCCCCGCCAGACCCCAGTACCCTCACTCTTTACCTCCCTGGGGCCTGTCTACGAAGATGTTGGCCCAGTTCCACCTACAGTCACCTGCCTTGCCAGTGGCACATTCAGGAAGGTCTGCAGTGTCTGAGGCCAGGGGCTGTCGGTGCCCGGGGGCCCTGCCCAACTGCCACAAGGCCTCGGGCAGAGTGAGCTCTACCCTCTCTTCCAGCAGCCTCTGACCGGGAAGGCCAAGTGCACGGTCACTCTCCGGCCAGAGCCTGTGGGAACAGGACGTCCTGGTCCTCCTGCCCTGGCCGGGCCCAGCGAGCTATTTTTGGGCATATTTATTGATGGGCCGCGGGTGCCCGGCAGGACTCCTGGTTCAAGAGGAAGGCCCCAGGCTGGCCCATCGTGGCTCTGCTTCTCCAGGTCCTCAGTGGCCCTGGGACAGCCACCATCTGCATCACGTCTACACCTCAGGCCAAGGGTGTAGCCTGAGCTGGCCAGCTCCAGGAAAGGCAAGGGTCCCCGATGGTGTGGACGGATGCTGGCAGTGACACGGACTGCTGTTTCCCAAATTCTGGAGCCTGCCTCAATCTATAGGCAAGCAGAACACAGAATGAATATGAGAACAGGGTTTAAGGCCAGACATGGGTTCAAACCCCAGCTGTGTCCCCTACTAGCAGTTTTGCCTTGGGCAAGCCTGGAGGCTCAGTTTCCCTGTCTGTGAAATGGAGTTGATAATGAGCGTTGCCCACAGGGAGGGAATGAAGCTTAAATTTGACAGCACACGTAGCTCAAAGCCTGGTGGACAGTCCATGCTCAGTAATCAGTAAATTTGCAAATAGTGATAGACAGCTGACGTTTATTGGGGGTTTAGCATGTGCTAGGAGCACTGGGCTAAGTTACTGACATTTAAAAAAAAATCTCGTTTCACCTCCCAACAATTCCAGGAGGAAGGGGCATGACGCTCATCCAGATGCCATTATTACCCCTTTGCACAGATAAGAAAATTGAGGTTCAGAAAAAGGAATGATTTGCCTAACATTGCACAGCAGGTACGTGGCAGAAAAGACCGGCCTTTGAACACAGGCCCACAGAGGGGGCAGGACTCGCCCTGGTCCCAGGGCCAGGTGGCAGAGCTGCGCCCGACGTCCCCTGTCAACCCCTGCGGACTGGTTACAGTGATCCTGTAAACACGCGAGTCATGCCAAACCATGTTCACCTCGGCCACCCCCTCAGTCCCAGGAAGTGACCTCCTGAGCTTTCCTGAGGAGGGAAAGCCAGAGAGCAAACATTCCAGAATATCCCCTTGACCCTTCTTCCTCCCCTAAGGGTTTTATTTTCCTGGTTCATTGGCAAAACATCTTAGAGAAACTGGCTGGGCTGGCACGGGCCCCGGGCGGCGTGGAGGGTGTCTTGCTGTGTGTGCTGGGTGAGGGGCGAGGGGAGCCCAAGGCCAGAGTCCGGGACGTTTCCTCACCTAAGTGCCCTCTGGCCTGCACCTGCCCACAGTCAACCAGCGCCCCGAGGGTACACGGCAGCCTCCTTTGGCTGAAAGACGCAGCCTTTTGTGACCTACCCTCCACCCTTCTTTCCCACCGCTGGACCCCTGCACAGGACAGTCCTGTAGAAAGAACATGCTTTCCCTGCTCCCGGGCCTCTGCGCCTGCGGGGGCCTCCTCCTGGGGTGCCTTTCCTCCTGAGTCCACCTGCCAGGTGCTTCTCCCGACACTTCACAGCTCCCCTTGCACCGTGAGGCTTTCCCGGAACCGCCCTGCCCTCAGCCCCCCAGCAGCACGGCCACCCTGGCTGGGGGCTGCTGGCGCAATAGGAAGACATTGCTTCCAGAACCATCCTGCGCCCCAGACCGCAGTTCCAGCTGGTGAGCTGACAGCTCCTCGTGGGTTCACACAGACCCCCAGACTTCGCAGAACAGAGCCCTCCACTTATTCCCCCGCTAATGTCCCGGCCTGGAGGCCTGTCTCCCATTTCGGGAAGCGGCGCCACCCCCTACACAGGCCCCCCGGGTCAAACCCCGGTGGCCTGATTGGTTCCTCTTTCCCTCACCCCACACCTCCCATCAACAAGCCCTCGACTGCCAAACACCCTCCGAATCCATGCCCTCATTGCCACGTTCACAGCCACCACCACAGCGCAGGCTGCTGCCCTCCTCTCCCACCTGGACTGTGGCCCTCGGCTCCTCCTCCCTGCTCTCCTGGCTCCCAGCTTTGCTCCACTTCATCCACATGGTTGGAGGAAACATTTTAAAAGACAAGTCATGTTCCGCCCCTGCTCAAAACCCTCCAGGACTCCCCATCCCTCTTAGAATTAAAATCCTCCTCCTCACCATGGCCTATAAGACCTTTTATGATCTGACCCTTGCCTACCTCCCCAACATCATCTCTACCTGTCTCCCCTCGCCCACTCTGCTCCTGCCGCATTTGCCTCCTCTCTGTTCCTGAACTCGCAAGCTTGTCCTTGCCTCTGGAAGCCTTCTAGGACCTGCCCATCTCAAATGCCTCCCCCCGACCCCCTTCCCCTCACCGTCTATCCCTCTACCTGCTTTATCTTCCTTCCTTGTAGTTACCACTACCTGACATGATGCATATCCACCAGTATATTCGTTTTTACCTGGTTTGCTGCTAAATGGTTAACAACTGGTTCTCAAAAAGCGGGGAGCCCTGATTTTTACATTTGCCAATTTCCGTGGTGTAAATGCTCCCACCGTGGCCAGTTCCACCATATGAGGTGGCACGTGGTACGATGTGCCACACAACGTGTCACCGACTTCAAGGACATGGCGGACAGTAAAATACTAGAAAGTGATGGGTTTGGAGCAGTTGTTACCTTTGTTTGCATTAAATGCGTTTGGTTGTAAGTTCATATAACTCAGTTCTTAGCGACAGCTGTGCGTCACAACTGACTTGCGCAGCTCGGGAGCCCGTGGGAGCTGAGCTGCTCCTGCAACCCCACTGGGTGTCTGCAGTGTGAGGATGAGGATGGTGCCTGCCCTGCTCCCTGCGGTTTCCTGGGTCCTGGAGCAGCAGGAGGAGCTCGTGGTCGGCACACAGCCTGTGTGTGTGGACTGTTTGCTGACGCACCTGTTCGCATCGAGAGCAAAGACTGCCTCGACTTGGCTCTGTGGGCTACGTCCAGCCCACAAACGGGTTTCATTTGGCTCTCAGAATGTTTTCAACATTTTTAAAAATTCATTGCCAACATTCAAAAGTTTCTTTTTTTGTTTTTTTTGCCTGAAATCTCATATCAACCTAGATTTCTACTTTCTCTTGGAAAATCAGAAGCTCTGGGCAAACTGGGCCCCCTTCCCTCGTGACAGCAGAGGCCAGAGCTGGGGAGCCGCCACCCCCCAGATGGGGCATGAGCTCGGCCCACACCACAACCCCACCCCTCCCTCTAGTCTCAGGCTGGGCCGCTCCATTCCTTGACATAACCCCCCGGGCCCCGTGGACATTTGAGTTGCAATTGCTGTCTTAGCCTCTGTTTCAGCACTTGCCATGGTGTGGGCCTGTCACCGGGTCCCACAAGGCAGTGAGCGCCTTGAAGACAGGCTCTGGGAGGTAGACCCAGAATCCCCACTTGGGGTCCTGGCACACAGTAGGGCCACAAGTTCTGGGATTTGATTAAATGTTTGTTGTCCAACAAATCCCAAACCCCCAGCTCCCCTAACTGGGGCACGCTCTAAACTCAAGCCCTGACCGGAATGTGACAAAGAGGTTGGCCGAGGCCAGGGTTTAAAAATACTTCAGGGCTGGTCAGCTGCGAGGTGCTGGGAGGTGTTGAAACATCCAGGCAGAGGCTGGCCAGGGGCCAGCGCCAGGCTTTGCTCTGTGTGATGTGGGATGGCGGGAGGGGTCAGCGGCAGGTCCTGGGGGGTGTGGGGTGGGGAAACTGGCTCCCGCCCCACCCCCCACGGCCCTGCTTGGAAAGGTCAGTGCTGTTTATAAACAGCATCTGGTGACATGACACAATTTCGCATAAAGGGTTACCAGGCAGGGCATGGATGCAGGGCGGCCTCCCCCAATGTTTCCACGCTGTGGTCCCCCGGCGTCGAGCAAGGCAGGATGTCGCTAGCACTGCGGTCTTTCCACGGCCTTGGGAGCCACAGCCCAGCCCACTGGAGCCATGCTTAAAAATAAGGCTCCACGCACAGTCCCCTGGGGGACAGCCAGCTTGGTGGACGGGGAAGCAATGGGCTCTGATGAGCACCTACTGGATGCCAGGCGCTGCCGAGGCATTAGCTCACGGAGCATTGCAGCAGACTTGGGAGGGAGGGATCATCACCCCAGAGGGGGAAACTGAGGTTCAGGGAGTGATGCCACTGGCTCAGTTTCCTGGTAAGTAAGTGGCAGAGCTGCCACACAAGCCCAGGAGATGAAGTGACAAGAAGTCAGGGGCTCTGTGTCCCACTCTGCTGGGTCCTGAGCCGCTGGAGCAGTGTTTAGTGCTAGCAAGCACTAAGAGGTAACTCCCATGGGACTTGTCCCCAGCCTGCTGCTCCCGCCAGCTGCTCGGCTTGGTCACCGGCAGCTCCATCCTTCCAGATGCTCAGGCCAGAGACTTGCTCCCCAGCCCCTCTGCTCCTCCCACCCCCACCTTGTCCTTGCTGCTCCTGCCCTGGCCCAGCCCTGCCTCTCACCTGGCCCTGCAGGAGCCTCCTTCCTGGTCTGGCTTCCACCCCTGCCCCACAGTCCACCCTGCCCCCATGTTTTTCCTCCATCGGTGCCTAAGGGACATATTCAACTCATTTATCCATCACCCACATGCATCAGGACACAGCAGGGAACAAAACTCGGACATCCCTGCCCTCGTGGGAACTGACGCTACAGGGTTGGGGGAGGAAGGGGGGGCCAAGCCTTAGTAGATAGTGAAATATACCACATTTCAGATGGCAGTAAGTGCTGAAGAGAAAAATAAACCCGGGGAGGGCACAGAGAACATCAGAGAGGTGCAAGTCTGCATAGGGGAGGGCAGGGGCAGGGATGGTCTCACCGAGCAAATGTCTGAATACACACTTGAGAGATGTGAGGGGTTGGGCAATGGGGAATTCTGAAGGAAGAGCCTTCCTGGCAGAGGGAACAGCAAGTGCAAGGTCCTCGAGGCCGGGTTGTGCCTGGCATGTGTGAGGATGACCATGAAGGGCCCAGTGTGGCTGGGGCAGAGTGAGTGAGGGGCAGCCTGAGAGGAAGTGAGGTCACAGAACTAAGGGGCAGATCCTGCAGAGCCTTGCACATTGTCGGAAGGACCTGGGCTTTTGTCTGGGGTAGGTGGGAGCCATGGAGGGTTCTGGACAGAAGAGGGCATGATCTGACTTAATCCCTCTGGCTGAATGTGGAGAATGGATTGTCAGGGACAACAGGGGAGGAGGACAACCAGGGGGAGGTGACGGCGATGATCCAAACAAAAGACGGTGGCGAGTGGGCCCAGGGGGCTGCTGTGGGGATGTGGAGCTGGGGAGAAGCCCATGCTCAAAGATCACGGACCGGCTCTGTACTGAAGGTGGAACTCACATGGTGCTGGACAAGATGTGACAGAAATCACGACGCCAAGGATGACTCCAGAGTTTCAGGCCGAGCAACTGGAACGACGGAGCTTCCGCCTTGCAGAGACGCGCAAGCACCACGCGGGGCCCCACGGAGGGATGGGCGTGGGCAGCCTGCCCCGGGGCCACACGGAACCTGCAGGAGGCCATCCCTGGTGTGGTGGGCTTTGCTTCCCGAAATTCCTGCTGGGTCAGCTCAGGATTCCTCCTCAACTCCACTCCCACCCCCCATCCCTGGCCCAGAGTCCCTTGTCAGTCATGCAGAAGCCACCAGGTCCCTTCTCTTCCATGCCTGAACAGCAGCAAATGCTTCTCTAGTCCTTCGCGTGTGCCTGGCAAGATCGTCCCTTTAACTTCATTAAGTCACCTGGTCATCACGACAGTTGAAGAGCGGAGGGCCATGAGTGTATTCTTTCTGGGGATGGAGAAACCGAGGCCCTCAGAGATTAAGTCACTGACCCCGGACAGTGCAGCCAGCAAGTGGGACAGGCAGGATTTGATCCAGGGGCCAAGCCCAGGGCTCACGCTCTCAACCGCTGTGCTGTCGATGAGTAGCTCACCATTGGCCGTGAGGCACCAAACTGGGCTTGAGAGGCCAGGGTGAGGGGAGGGGGCTGCAGCAGCCACCTCCACACAATGGGAACGGTCGCCATTTTCTGGGGACCTGCCCGGGGCCTCGTGCCGTACTCGCCTTTCTGGATTCTGCGGGCCACTGAAGGCCCAGGTATTACAGTGATTGCACCCAGTCTACAGATAAGGAAACCAAGAGAGAGGAAGCACCCTGTCCAAAGTCACACAGCCAGCTGTGAGAACCTGGGGCTCCAGACCCCGTTCCGCCCCTCCTCCACACTGCCTGTGCTTGTCACCCGCTTCCCGCCTTGGTGGGGGGGGGGGCAGTGGCCAGGTTGCCATTTTCTTTCACTGGCTGGCATGGGACGAGGAAGCTGAGGATGGGGAGGGGGATGGCCCAGCTGTACGGTTCCCGCTCTTTGGGCCAGCAGCTTCTGTCTGGTGCCACCACTGCTGAGGCTGGCTCTGGGCTGCGGGCTCCATGGCTGAGAGTGTGACAGGTCGTGGCCATAGTGGACTCAGACAGGGTAGAAAGTGGCGGGTTGTCACAGGAGTCGTGGTCAGGAGCAGCACAGGGGAGCAGGTGCGCGTGAACCTTGTGCCTGTGCAGCCTCTTCGCCCCTCTGGGCCTCAGCCTCCCCCTCTATGCGACGGGATGACAATGTCTGCCTCGAAAGGCTGTGGTCGGGACAAAGGAGAGCAGCGAGGGGCACACGCCGTCTCCGACTGGCTCTCCTTCCAGGCCAGGAAGAGCACAGGACCCGGCTTGTCACGGGTGCTCCAGGAACCTGGGGCCCAGAGCCTGCTGGACACATGGCAGAGAAGAAACGAACCTCTGGGGGACTCACTTTCCTCCCCAGTGAAGCGCATGTTTTCCGTTTACGTGGACACAGACCTTCTCGGTCACTTGGCAAGGTGAGTACTAACAGCATCTTCACTTAGCAGGTAAGAAAATTGACACCCACAGAGGTTCTGAGATTTAACCGAGGTCACAGAGCTAAGAAGTGACGGAGCAAGGACCTGAACTTGACTCCCCGCCTCCTCAGCGTCAGCTCTTCAATCACAAAGCTGGAATAATTAGAGCCTGCATTTTGCTGAGCACTTATTATGTGCCACGCATTATCCTCAGCACTTTCCACGCATTAACTGACAATAATTTTTGCCTCAAGTGGATGAGAGGGGTGACGTTTTCTTCCTGTCTTACACACAAAGAGGTTAGGTCACATATGCAAGGTCCGAGTGAGCACGTGCAAAGCCAGGATTCAAGCGCAGGCAGTCTGGCTCCAGAGTCCTAGGTTTTAAATCACAATGCCCTGCTTGAGAGGGTAGTAATGACACTCGAGGCACAGAGCCAGGCACACAGCAAGCGCTTGCTGAATCGTGGCAGCCCGAAAGGCGTGGAGCGATAAGTGGGGTTTCCCGCCCTCAAACGCGCCGAGGGCTCCCCTGAGAATGCTGGGTTTCCTGCTGCTCCCACTTCACAGGGGAGAAGCTACCAGGGCCATTGTCCCCCTTGTCCCCCTCCCGCGGGGAAAATCCTGTGCAGCATCCACCAGGACGTGGCTGTCGGCCAGAGCACCGGCTCGAGCGGAGTTTGGCCAGGTTATCGGGTTTCGTGGTCAGCCACCTTCGCCCCTGACCAGAGCCGTCTTTCCAAAACAGAACATTCAGTCACTGCCTGTCCCTGCGCTCAGCTGTCCTTGTGCCCCGACCTTGCTTTCTGCCCACCCGCCTGGGGTTTTCCCGGTGTCCTTGTCTCTCACTGACATCTCACGAAGACGACAAGAGAGGGGACGAGAGTCAGAGAATGAGAAGCGGAGAGGCTGGGAGGGACAAGGAGAGAATCTCAGAGGCCGTCAGATACTAGCAGAGGGAGACAGAGACAGACACAGAGAGAGACAGAGAGAGGAGACAGGCGGAGAGGGATAGAAAGAGACAAAGAAAGAGACACACACAGACGGAGAGACAGAGAGAGCCCTGCAGATGCCCTCTGCCCCCTGAAGCTACCTGGCAGGCAGTGTCTGCCACCTTGGGTCCCTTTCTACCGGGTCTTGACCTTCTCCCAAGGCAACAGCATCTTCTCCCCACAACCCTCCTCCCTGCCAGCCCAGCAGGTCACCAGAGACACCCCACCTGCCTCTCTCCCTCACCTCCAGGCACAGTCCCTCACCTAACTACCTCCAGCTCACCCCCTCCTCCAGGAAGCCCGCTCTGCTCTCATAGCTCCTCTGCACACCCTGACCACACCTGTCTCACAGCCCTGTGGTCCATCAGTAGGTTTGCCTCCTGTACCCCCTGGAGGTGCAAGGTCCAGGTCTGTCCTGCTCACCCGCATCCCTGAGCCTTGGCACCGTGCCTGACACAGTAAATATGGGTGCTCAGTAAACTGGCTGAACCAAGGAGGAAACGAGCAGCTAATGTGTCTCGCAATCCCCCCTGGCTTGGCTTATCACTGTTTGCATTTCATTCGTGATTATCTGGTTTAGGGTCTCCGCCCTTCTGGTCCCAGGAAGGCAGGGTCTGTGTCTGTGATGTTCATCGTTGTTTCCCCATCGCCTGGAACAATGCCTGGCACAGAGTAGGCGCTCAAATACTGGCTCAGTGAATGAATGAACAAGCCGATGAATGAGTCACCAGTCATCTGGAGATTGTAAGTCACATATTTTAACCCATCGGAACTCAGTTCACATGCTCTCTATTGCCCTTCAAATCAAACCCGAGGCCTACCAGGCTCTGCAAGATCTGGCCGCTGACACCATCTCCGACCTCTTCCTTCTAACTCCACTCCCAGCGGCACGGTGTCTCCAGGGCGCCATGCACGGGAGGCAATCTCAGCCACCCTGCTGCATCCCACCATTAGTCATGCCAGTGGAGTTGTTTTTTTTCCGTGAATGAGACTGCCTAGAGAAATGGAACACACGTTTCACAAACGACCTCAATGTCACCAATGGACCTTGGTCACTGTGACAGTCTTCAAGGTTCGACTGGGCAGCTTCCCAGGGCCTTGCCCTGAGATAGGGCTTGAGTTCTGGCTGCTCCGTCCCTCCCCTCCCTTCTCGACCCCCTAAAGGGCTGGCTGGGTGGGAGGGGTGTCCTAGGGGCCCCTGGGTCTGGCCTTCACGTTCTGCAGGGAGCCAGAGGAGGGGTGCTGACTAAGCAGACCCCACGTCACCCTTCAGGCTCAGACCAGGTCCCACCTCCTGCTCTGACCACCTGCCTTGCTTCTGTGGACTCCTAACTGCAGCTCACGTCGTGCTCAGCTGAAACTCTGTTTCCACGAACCACCTCCTCTGCGCCCTGCTCACGGCCCCAGGAGGTGGGTGCCGTCAGTCACCCCACTGCGCAGAGGCAGACGTGGGGAGGTTCATGGTTTGCCCGAGGCCATGGAGCTCATGTTTCAGCATCACTGTGACCTGAGCCCGTGATAAGCGCCAGGTCCCACTTTTCCTCGTCACTTTCTGTGTGTGCCTTAGACTGTTCTCCATTCACAATAATGCCGTCTATGACTAGAAATCATTTCATTTCTTCTTCTCCCATCTGGCTGCCTTGGCACATTTGAGGACAGGGCTTGCACAACACACATTGTAGCTCAAGTGGATTATGTAATCAGCACAGGGATTCTTTTTCGGGAAGTTAAGTTTGCTCAATTATTGAAAATTTGAAAAATAGAGAATAGGAAGAAAAAATAAAAATTTTTATTGGATCACCCACAAAGACCAATTTTCTAGCAGTTTTGTTCTTTGAGTGGCTTTCTCGTTTTGAAATTTTATTACAAAGTTGCAGTCACATTCTGTACATAATTTCAAACCTTGCTGTTCCCAAATGGTACAAAATCATGTTTTTCCTATAATTACAAAGTCTTCTTTGATATTATTTTTAATATTTGCCTATTGTGACAGGATCCATGTTTCTCCTTAATTCTCTGATCTCTCCCTCTTCCTTAACAGTAGAAATTGCAAGTTTTTGCTGGGCATATGGCCACCAGGGAAAAAACTATATTTCCTAGCCTCTCTTGCAGCTAGGTGTCCATGTGACTTAAGTTCTGGCCAATGGGATATAAGTAACTTCCAAGTTGGCTGGCTGGAGTGCAGATGGGATGGCCGGAACCTAAATGGTTCTCTGGGCCAAGGTGGAATAACAAGAGAACAGAAGTGGAGTCCCTGATGAATTTGTGGAGCCACCCTGCTGGTCCCGGGCTGCCACCGCCACACACCTTTTATATAAGAGAGAAACAATCTTCTATTTCAGGAAGATTCTTAAACCTGATAATACCTGTAACCCAGATGCCTTCCAAAATGGTTCAGCTGACATGTATCCCCTCCCAGCAAGGCATGTGAGGATCCATTTGGGGCCAGGGTAAAGATTCCAATGTTCAAAATCATTCCCTCTAGCAGCCAAAAATGAGTCAGAGACAGCCATTCTTAATAGTTCTAGAATAAAAGACATTGATGAAAAGTCATTAACCATGAAGCTTGGGAGGCCTAGAACGATCTACTGTCAGTCAAGGGGTCTTAGTTGCAAGAGACAGAATCCACCACTCTGGCTAGTTTACCCAGAAATGGAGTTTATTAAAGGTTTTCAAGGGGTTCACGGAACCCTCGGGGGGTCCCAGGGCCAGGACTGGAGTCTACACAGCAACGAGCAAGGCTGGAGTTTTGGGGTGAGTGGTCCCAGGGAGCCCCACTGAGCGCAGGCCTGCCTTCTACAAAAGGGCCCCTCCCGCTGCATCCTGTGGGACCAGGTTCTGTTCCGCATCTCTCTTGCCTTACTGTGCTCCTCTAACTGCATGCACCAGCCACATGCCTGCTCCCAAGCCACAAGCGAGGCTGGGAAAGCCAGTTTTCTGGCACCTCCTTTGGAGAGGTTTGGGCTACGAAGGCAGGAAATTCCCTGCAGAGCGTACCCAAGGTGTGGGGCAGCCGGAAAGTAGGGCACTGTGAGTGAAGGCCCGACGGGCTCACTTACAGTGGGGGAACAGCAGAGAGAAGTAAAGGTGACAACAATGCCGTTTCCATCTGTGTCACTCATGTGGTTTACCCAGCTCTGCAGAGGCTAAGTTACAGTGGGGACCCACACCACAGACCCCACAATTTGTCCTCACTTCACCACTGAGCTGCACGGCACCATGGATGTCATTATCTGACGTACCTGTGTCTCCACGACCACTGCCTACATCCTTCAGGAGGAGGCCATGCCTGACCACCCACTGTTGGACAGGCCCTGGGACACAGTAGGTGCTCAGTAACAAATCCTGAATGAAAGAACGATGGCATTTGGCTCTCAGCCTTGGAAGAAACCTTGGAGTCCTGGAGTTAATGTTTGTTGATTCAACCACTATTTCTTGCACACCTACAGTGCTCCAGGCCCTATTTTAGGTGCTGGGGATTACTGTGGGAAAGAAAACAGAGGCTCTGGCTGGGCACGGTGGCTCACGCCTGTAATGCTAGTGTTTTGGGAGGCCGAGGTGGGAGGATCGATTGAGCTCAGGAGTTCAAGGCCAGCCTGAGCAAGAATGAGACCCTGTCGCTACAAAAAAATAGAAAAAATTAGCTGGGCTTGGTGGCTTGTGCCTGTAGTCCCAGCTACTTGGGAGGCTGAAGCAGGAGGATTGCCTGAGCCCAGGAGTTGGAGGTTGTTGGGAGCTAGGGTGATACCACAGCACTCTAGCCTGGACAACAGAGCGAGATTCTGTCTCAAAAAAAAAAAAGAAAAGAAAAGAAAAGAAAACAGAGGCAGAGTACCTGCTCTCATAGTGGGAGAGATAGACAATAAATAAGAAAACCAAGCATATTAATATAACAATACAATACAACATGGTATAACACAATGCCAGGTAGTGGCAAATGCCTTGTGAATAAGTGTGAAACTGGATAAGTCACTTTGGGTGCTAATTTAGAAAGATAGTTGAGGAGGCTTCCTTGACCTCAAGCGATCCTCCTGCCTTGGCCTCCCAGAACATCAGCATTACCACCATGCCCGGCATTGGAGCCCTCTCTGAGAAGGTAACATTTGAGCAGAGACCTGAAGAGCCGAGCAGATATCCGAGGGAAGCACATTCTAGTTGGAGGGAACAGCCAGTGCAAAGGCCCTGAGGTAGGAATGAGCTTGGCATGTGCTTCTCTGGGTGAGGTTGCCAGGGAGGCAAGGGTTACACCAAGTTTCCCAACTTCAGCAAATCTACAGAACCCTTAACTGGCGGAAACAGAGGGTGGGGAGTGCCGGGTTCTTCACTCTTAAGCTTCTCTGGAAAAACATGATGTCAGGAACAGACAGTAAATCTTGATTTGTCCCGGAAAACAATGGGCTCATGTAACCAGTGAAGTTTCAGGCTGAAAGTAATCGGCCAAAGGGCTGGGGTGCGGGTGGATCATATGGCATTTGTTAACAGATCTGCGTTTGAAAAAGAGCTTCCCAGTTGGGGGTAGAAGAAGCTTCTGGCCAACATTAAAAAGATGTTTATTGTGGTGACTCTGTGCAGACATGAAAAACGGAGATTCACTTCATAGAGATGTGGAAAGATGTACCCGGCATGTTGAATGAAAAAAAAAATAGGTCACAGGGTAGTATTATATATGACATGATCCCTTTTGAAAATTCACTCATTCATTTAGAAAATATTCATTACCGATCTACGATGTGCCTGCACACTGCTGAGTGTGGAAGACGCAGACATGGCTGTCCCTGCCTCCTGGGACTCACCGCACAGTGGGGAAGGCAGATAACGATCAGATCAGTACACAAATGTGTCATCTCAAACTTCGATCAGTGCTAAGGACAGACACCTGGTGCTACAAGAATGTGCACATACATCAGGTGTTGCGAAAAGCCCACAGGATGCGCTCCAGAATGTGAAAGGGGTAAAGGCTTCAGGGGACTCCACTTTCCTTTTGTTCCCCTTTCTTTGGATTGTTTATAATGTCATGCTTTCTAATTGAGCCAATTTTAAAAAGCAACAAAATGAGTGTGTGTGGGGGTGGTTGGAAATCATATGTCTGAAGATGACTTAAAACCAGGGAAGGAAGGACACATAAGAAACTGATGACTGTATTTGCTTCCAAAGGTGGGGGTGGGAGGGAACCTCGATTCTCACTGGACACCTTTTGAACCCTTTGAATGTGTACGTATTCAGAAAATAATAATAAGCAAAGATATTTTAAAATGAAACTTTAAGTCAAGTTTTATTTCCATGAAAAATGAGAACACAGGCAACAATAGGATCTCAATATAAATACTCTCGCTGGGCGGAATTCCCACCAACATCTTAGAGTGATTCTCTCTGGGTAACCTTTTGTTTTTTTCTTTGTACTTTTCTGTATCTTCTATATTTAAAATAAGAAGAATTTCAAAAAGTTAAAAAGGATACTGTATATGGAGCACTTACCATGGAAGATCCCGTCCCGGGTGCTTTACAAATGTGTTTTTGCTTCACCTCACAACAACCCTCTCACTTGTTATTTCCATTTGACAGATGAGGAAACTGAGGCTCAGAGGGTGAAGCCACTGGCCCCAGGCCATATAGCTGGATTTGCCCCACATCTGTTTGATCCTAAAGTCTGTTTTTAAACAGGAAGCTCAGGTGCCCTCCCAATGTCCTTTAAGGAAATAACATTGCTTTGAAAATCAGGGGTAAAAAACAAACAAACCAAACAAGAAATATTACATTTTTTTTAACCACTCATTCAAGCTCTGATGGGGCCTGAGACCAGCCAGGCCTGGGGAGGGTTTCTCGGCAGGGCACTGTTTGTATTTTGGGTGGGGCTCTCTTGCCTGGCTGTCCCCCAGGGTACAGCAACCATGTTCCCCTGTCACTGTGACACCGAGACCCCTACCCCCACCTCCGCCAGCCTCTCCTCCAGGAAAACTGCTTGTTTAGACTCTGCGGTGGCGGCCAGAGACCCAGCTCCCTCTGGGCCGGCACCCCTGCTGTGCTGCAGGCCACCTTGCAGGTTGACCCTCCCTGCAGACCTGAGAGGCAGGTGCCTCAGTGGCCTTGTTTCATGGGGAGACGAGGCTCAGAGAGGCTGGGTGACTTGTCCCAGGTCACATAGCCAGGACTTGGCTGCATGCTATACTGTCTACCCTCTGGGACCAAGTCTCTTGTGGCCACGCAGAAGGGGAAAGGTGAGCGGAAGGGCTGCAGCCCCAGGCTCGCAGGCAGGGGGCCACCCAGCACCTGTCCTCCACTCTCCCTCCACTCTCCCACCAGTGGAAGCCAAGCGGGAGATCCAAAGCCCCGCTACGAGGCCCGCGGGCGGCGGGCAGCCTGCCACTGCAGTGGGGACCAGGAAGCCCAGCGCTCCCTCCCGCCTGCCCGGCAGCGTCCCGTGGCTGCCTGCCAGGCCCCGCCTGACGTCAGGGTCTGACCAGGGACATAATGTGCTGGCGCGGGGCAAGGGCTGACTGCAAAGACAGCGAGAGGCGGGGCGGGGTGGGGGAGAGAGAAACAGGCAGAGGGAGACCGAGAGGGAGAGACAGGGGGGCAGGAAGCAGAGGGAGGGAGGGAGAGGGAGAAAGTGAAAAAGAGAAACTGAGACAGAAAATAAGAGACAGAGAGAGAGAAACACAACTAGGAAGGTGTTCAGAGAAAGTCAGAGAGAGAGAGGGAGAGAGGGCTGGGGGATGGGGGTGGGGGGGACACACAGAGGAGGAGCGGCGGGGGGCTGAGTGCTCTGGAGACCCCAGACCTGGGCTGGGGGCTGGGATCCGGCTCTGCCCTCTGGGAGCCTCCCACCCCTCACCCCGGCAATGGAGTCATAGAAGCAGGGCCTCGCTCGTCTGGGGAGGGGACAGAGCCCCTGTGGTGTGGGTAGGGGTGGGTGTCCATCTACGTAAAGCGCTCCGGCAGAGCCCTGCCCTGCACGTGGCCAGTGCTGGGGGGTGGGGGTTGCCCCCATGGAGAGCAGCTCTCCCTCCACAGCACCCCCTTCCCTGAGGCCTTGGAGCACCCCCTTTCCCGCCCCCGCGTGCCTCTAGCATGAGGCCACCAGCACAGACCTTGGCCCGGCCTTGCCTGTCTTGGGGCCCAACCTCCTGTTTATGGGCTCAAGAAGGCCATGATCCCAGGGCCATCGCGTCACCAAAGCCAAGCAAGGCCAGGCCCTGGTCACTCCTGGCCTTCCAGCCATATCACTCCTTGTCCAGCTTAATTATTAAATGGCCTGGCAGGGCTGAGGGACTGAGCCAGCTGCCCTCTTGGGTGGGGACAGCTGTGCCCACGTGCCCTCCATTAGTGCAGGGCCCACGCTCCAGAGACCACCGGTAGCACTTGGAAAGGTGAAGATGCAAAGACCCCTTTCTCATGCTCCAACTTTTCCCAGAAGCCTTCATCACCCTCAAAATTCCCATTTATTGAGCACTTACTGCGGGCCAGGCACGGTCCTAAGAACGTCACAGGGTTAATATACTTGATTCTCCGGACAGCCCCAAGAGGGTAACTGCTGTTATTATCCCATTTTATAGATGAGGATGCTGAGGCTCAGGGAGCTGGAGTCACTTGCCCAAGGCCACCTGCTAAGGAGTTGCAGGGCCAGCTACCCACTTAACCGGAGAGCAGCCATGATTTCCTGAGCAACTCCTTCAATCGCCAGGGTAATGCCACAGGCAGTGCTTCTAGGCTGGGGTGATTTTGCTCCCCAGGAGCATTAGGCTATATCTGGGGACATTTTAGTTGTCATAGCTGAGGAGCAGGGATGCTGCACAGGACAGCACCACAGCAGGAAATTCTCGATAGCACCAAGGTTGAGAACCATGCTGCGATGTAAGTTCTCTTATGATCTCCATTTTATAGGTGTGGAAACTGAGGGAGAGGCTGCCACTTGCCCAAGAAGCCCAGTTCACCCCCTGCTTGTCACATGAGACCCCACTGCCAATCCCGAGAGCTTCCACCTGAAGGGACCCCTCCTCCGTCTCAGGCCCTTCCAAGCCCTCGCTTGCTCGGTATGGACGATGCTTCACCACCTTTCCATGTGCGAAGTCAGCGCTTTAATCACCGAGAAATGAGATCAAGCCAAAGCGTCACTAGGAATGTGGGGCTGCCCTTGGATGAATGTGTGTGCCATTCACAGCAGCACTGAGGGACACTTGACAGTGACCACACATGGATGCATGGAGCAGGTACGTTCTGAGCACCTACTGTGTACCTGCCCCTGTCCTTGGTGCTGGAGACCTGGCAGAGAAGCAGGCAGACCCAACCCCTGCTGAGTCTTTGCAGTTGACAGCCCAGTGGGAAAGGCAGACAATAAAACAAGAAAACAATTGCACAATCAAGGTCAATTTAGACTGTGTTAAATGCCACTGTGGGGAGGGGGAAAGGCCACTTTAGAGGGGGTGGTGTCCAACAGGACCTCTCTGAGGAGATGAGGCTAGAAGGATAGAAGGGACCAGACTTGGAAAGAGGCAGGAGTGAAAAGTTCCGTGTGGAGGAACAGCATGTGCAAAGGCCCTGAGGCAGGTGCCTGTCTGGAGTGTTAAGTACAGCCAGAAGGCTAGTGACTGCAGTCAAATGAGGGAGGAGTAGAGGAGAAGGAGATGAGATTCAAGAAGTAACAAGTGAACAGATGTGCAGCACCTGTGACCACTGTAAGGGCTTCGCATTGGCCATGGTGGGATTTTGAGCAGAGGAGGCACCAGGTCTGATTCAGGTTCTAACGGGATCCCTTTGGATGCTTTGGTTAGCTGAACAGTGCCCCCCCCAAAGATGTCCATGTCTCAATCCCCAGAATTTGTGAATGTTCCTTAATACGGCAAAAGGAACTTTGCAGCTGAGATGTAGTTAAGGGTCTTAAAATGGGAAGATTACCCTGGATTATTCAGGTGCCCCAGTGTCATCACAGGCGTCCTTATAAGACCGGAGCAGAGGGAGATCTGACTACAGGAGGGGAGAAGGCGGAGGGAAGAGAAAATGACAGAAGCAGAGACTGGCGATGTGCCTCGAAAGAGGAGGAAGGGGCCGTAAGCCAGGGGACGCGGGCGGCCGCTAGAAGCTCAAACGGGCAAGGACGTTGATTTCCTCCCAGAGCCTCCAGAAGCAGCCCTGCCAACACCTTGGCTTCTGGCCTCCAGAACTGTAAGCGAATAAATGAGTGTTGTTTTAAGCCACGAAGTTTGCAGTCATTTGTTTCGGCAGCAAGAGGGGCTAAGAGAGACGCTGCGGGGAGGACGGACGGCAGGAGGGCCGGGGTGGGAGAGGGGACCAGGCAGGAAGGGGCCACTGCAACAGTCCAGGCAGGAAATGGTGGTGGACGGAGGGAAGTGGCTGCCTCCCTCGGCCGTCCGCGGGCCGGCGCCCAGGACAGAGCTGGCCGCCGCGTGGCTCCTGCTCTGAGGAAGAATTCAGCCAGAGGCGGTCCAGGAGTCGTTCCCGGAATGAGAGGGCCCAGGCTTAGCTGCCCCAGAACCTCATGCCTCACGCCGTTGAAGTCTCTGCCCTGATGCCCCCTCCTCAGGGCGGTGTCGCTGACCACCAGCCTCAGGGAGCCCCTCCCATTACTCCGGTGGCCCTACCCTGCTTCAGTTCACTGTGTGTGTCTTACTGTCACCAAATGCGTGACGACACCTTTGTCTGTTTCTTTATTGTCCGGCGCCAGGAGAGGAAGGACCGTGTGCGCCTTGTTCACTGTGAGTCTCGGGCGTCTAGCGACAGCCTGGCGTGAAGGAGTGCTCAGGGCACACGTGCTGAAGGGACGCACACACACGAGCCGCTGTTCAACCCACGAAGGTGTTTGGAAACCACAACAGGGAAGCCACTTACTCGGAGTCACACCGTTGCTAACTGTAGATTCAGGATTCGAACCTGGAACCGACTCCAAAATTTGCACTAAGTAGGCCACCTCCTCCTAATGCCAATGACACTGCCTGCGTTCCAGAAATTTCCACTTTGTGGGGGTAGTGCCCTATCCTTCTTGAGGTGTCAGACATTCTAAACACAGCACCTTAGGGATCCTGCGGGACAAGTGGCCTGCCCAGGGCTGTTACTAGACAAGGAAGCTGAAGCAGAGAGGTCGGGGTCTTCCCCAAAGAGCACAGCTGGCCTGTGGCCGAGCCCACAGCTAGAGCCTCTCTTACGTTTCCAGCATGCTGGGGGCCCCGAGAAATTAACACTGTCTTGGCCTAAGAGGCAGAGTAGGTAGAGATCATCCTGCCCAGTGTCCTGGCTGAGGCTGGAGGAAGTCCATCAATACCTCAAGCTGGAAACTTCTAAGAAATGAGGATGCGGGCTTAGGATCTGGACCCCTGGGGTCAAACCCCAGCTTCACTCCTGCCCTGCTGTGTGGCCTCAGGCGAGCGGCTCTCCTTTCTGGCCCAGGGCTCCTCTGATAACTCCAACTAAAATTCTTGGCAGAGCTGATAAAGCCCTACAGACTATATTTCAAAATAAAAAAGACCCAGTATGTATTCTAGCTGACATGTTATATCAGATTATACTGCTTGGGGCATACAAATGTAGTCATAATAAGTATAATAAACTTAATTGGAAAAACTCGACAATAAACAAAAGAGGAGTTTATTTTTCTCTCGTGCGAATGAAGTCCAGATGTGGGCAGTTTGGGATGGGTTTGGCAACTCCAGGAAGCGCTTAGTGTCTCAGGCTCCTTCCTGCACTCCACTCTCCCATCTCTAGATGTAACCCTCTTTCTCACGATCCAAGATGAAGGCCACTGCGCCAGCTTTCTTGTCTGCCTTCCAAACAGCAGTATGGAGAAGAAATGAGGAGGAACAAAGGGCAGGGACCAACTGAATCTCTAGGAAAGATTCCAGAAACTGCCACACAACTCCTAATTTCAACCCCTTGGCCAGAACTCAAGCCCATGGCTGCATCTAGCTGCAAGGGAAGCTAGGAAGAGCTATGTTCATTGTGCATGGTCATGAACTCAGCTAAAAGCCAATCAAATATCTGTAAATCAACAAGACCGTTTCAAATAGTGATACATCCTGTGAAGGAACAAAACGGTAATCTGGAGGAGAATGAGGGTGAGGAGACAATGTGGCTGAGATCTAAGTGATGTATGGCCTGAGGGACAAGCATTCCAAGAATGAGGAACAGAAAGGTGGGCTGCTCTGAGGTAGAAGAAACAAGCCTGGTTATGGTGAAGAAACAGAAAGATGGCCAGTGTGGCTAGAGCTGGGACAGGGATGGGGCGTGGGGCACAGCTGGAAGGAAACAAGGTCAAGAGGTTGGCAGGGCTAGATTCTGGGAAAAACAGGAAGGTCCAGGGAGGAGTCTGGGATTTTTCCCTCTGGGCATAGTGAGGCAATATTAGAGGGCTGACTGATGTGGTATCACTGATCTTAAGAACGCCAGAGCTCCTTGAGCCCCAGGCGATTTACGGGAACCCTTCTGAGAGCTTCATTCATTCATTCATTAGCCTCTAATAACTATTAATAGCTGACTTGCTATGTGCCCGGCTCTGGGCCAGGTACTGGGTTGCAGCAGCAGAAAGGACCCTTCCCATCTCCGCCCTCAGGAAAAGGGGAGACAGAGGAGCCATCACACAAGCGTATCACTGCAGCTCGCAGCTGGGTAAGGGGGATTTGGAGGGTGGTAAACAGGCCGCAAGAGGGCCTGAGTCCACCCGAGGGTCAAAGGGGACTTCCCAATGGAGGTGATGTTTGAGCTGAAATTTGAACACTAAGGATGCATTATCTCGATGAGGTCTAGAAAGGAGGAGAGAACATTCCAGTTTGTGCAAAGGCCTGGAGGCAGAAAGGGAGTTGCATGTTCTAGAAACTCACCAGGCTCCGGCCTGGCCAGAGTTGAGGAGGATGAAGGGGAGGTATCTGGAGACGACCCTGGAGAGGTGGGCAGAGGTCGGATGTCAGAAAGCCTGGGAGGAGGAGCTCAGATTCCGTGTTCTGGGCAGGATGATTTATTTGACCCCAAATCCCTGGGAGGGGCCTGCAGCTGATTCAAAACAAGCAGGGACCCAGAGCTCCTTGGAGGGTGTTTACAAGCTTGCTGATGACTCGGGCCTCTGCCTTCCTGTGGGTGCTCTGTGCCGGGATGTTCTCTTCTGGCTCCTCAGCCCTGAAACCACACCCTGACTCACGCCGCCTGCCCAGCCACCCCTCCCCGTCACGGCTGAGGCCGCCAGCCCCGCCCCCACCCCTTGAAGGATCCACGGACTCGCAGGACCCCAGCACCCGGCACCTACGTCTCCAATCAGACCTGCCCACTTCACAGAGGGAGAAACTAAGAGCCCACGAGGGGGACACCTTCCCCAAAGTCTCACCCAGGACTCGAATAGAGCCAGGGCCTGGTCCCACGTCTCCTGACACCTGGTTCTAAATATACCATTTAGTTAAAGAAGAAAAAGAAGGAGAAGAGGGAAGGAGGAGTGGGAGGAGGAGGGAGAAAAAGAAGCGGAAGAAGGAGGAAGAGAGGAGGGGAGGGAGGAGGAAAAGCTTGAAAAGCAATATTCAAATTGACAACTTCTAAGCCTGAGCCCTTCCTGGGCAGGGTGGGGGTGGGGATTAGCGTTTGTTGGACAGCCACTATGTGCCAGGGACCTTCCCTACATCAGCTCGTCCGTGGAACCCTCACAGTAAGATGGAAACAATTCCATACTCTGTTTAGAAAACAGAGAAGCTATGTAACCCATCCACCATCACACAGCAGTTATCTGGCAGAGAGGAGAACTAAACCCGGGTTTGGCTGCAATTCCTGGCCCCCAGCATGCTCCGGTCCCCAGCCCAGCCTCCACTCCACTCCCTTCTTTGCAGCAGTCCCATCTTCCGAAGCTAAACAGCAGAGGTTTTCCCCTGGCTGCCCACAAGCCTACAAATATGCTTCCTTTGGCCCACGGGGCATTTTAATTAAATTTGAGCCAAAGTTCACAAATCAAGAGATTTCACATGAAATCTCAGATTTCTACCTCCCTTAAAACACTGTAAGATTTGACTGTGCGGTGCCCACCTTCCTTCCTGGCAACAATCAGCTGGGAATGGGGATGTTCGAAGGGGACTCTCCATCCAGTTCCCCACACTCCCCACCTCTCCCTACTGCCTCCCTGGTCCTCAAGCTGAATGCCAGGTGCCATTTATCGCAATACACACTCTGTTGTTTTTCTGAGGACAGGGACATATTTTTCTGTACTCATATCTCTCTCAAAAAGAGGAAAACGAATAATAATCCAAGAGGGGACAGATTTCATGAAAAATGAGAGAATGCCTGTTTCTTTGAGGAACTGAGGGATATTGCCCTGTGTTTATTATGCAAATAAAATATACCTGATTCCCACACCGCTCCTTAGGTTTCCTGCCCGGTGACCCTAGTAGGATCGTCAAGTTTAGCAAATAAAAACATGGGCTGTCCAGTTCAAGTTGAGTTTCAGAGTGACGATGAATGATTTTTCAGTATAAATATACCCTGTGCAACATTTGGGACATTCTTATACTAAAACATTTTCTTTGTTGACTTGAAAGTCTAACTTATCGGGGCATCCTGGATTTTATCCTGCAACTCCCTCTAGGGGGGTGGAGGGCGGGTCTCTAAGGGGCTTGCACTGGAGCCCGGCCTCCTCCCTGCAGCACGCACCTTGCTGAGTGATCTTGGGCAAGTCATTTAGGTTCTCCGGGCTTGTAACTGTTCGTCATGGACAGGAATGACAGTAGCAGGAGAACTTGATGAGATAATACACGTAAAGAGCGTAGGACAGAGGCTGGCTCACTGTACGCGCCAGCAATTGTCAGGGGCGGGGGCAGATGGCACCTGCCGCCTGCCCAGCACCTGCGCCCGGCTTCTTTGCTAACTGAACCCTGATTGGTGCCCACCATACTCGGCCCAGCTCAGCAGATAAATGTGATTGGTCAAACCAGTCATGGCCCACCCATTCCGGTCTGCCAGGGATTGGCCCACGGTGAGCATGTGACCTTGTTCAGCCAATGAGACAACAGGAAGTCTGCTGGGACGAGCGCTCCCGGGAGACTTTTCTCCCCGTAAGGAGTTGGCAGTACTGCCCCTGCCCCTGCCCCTACGTTTTCCCACGGACACGTCCATGGGCAAAAGGAATACTCTAGCCCAGCTGCCATCGTGTAACTGTGAGGTGGCAAAAAGCCAGCGTGCTGGAGATGGGGAAGGTCAAGGTTGGAGGGCTCCTAGGCTGACTACACTAAACTTCCTTTTAAGTGAATGGTAGGTGTCCTTAGGGCCGAAGCCGCTGACAATTGGCAGATAAGGGTCTGGCCTCTGGAGTCAGATGCCTGGCGTCACGTTTCAGTTATGTCACGGACTAGCTCTGTGCCTCAGTTTCCCTGCATGGAAAATGGAGAGAAGGACAGAATCAGCTTCACAGGGCTGTGGTAAAGATCAAATGAGGTCGTGTAAGTGAAATGCTTATTACAGGACCTGGCAAGTTACACTCACCGTGCACGTGTTAGTCACTCTGACTATTCTGTCGCTTGCATCTAACCCTTTCTGACTACACAGCCAAAAATCCCCTACATGCTGTGAAACTCTGAGCGTTGACACTGCATCAAAGAATCTAAGCCCCAAAATAGAAGCAAATGTTGTGCCTGTTTAAATTGAGTAAAATGCCAACGTTCCCGCCAGGATGTGTGTTTCTTTACATCTCATTCACCCTGCAAAGGATCCAAGCAGATTCGGCAGGCTGGTCTCCATCCGCTCCCAAGGAGGGGAGGCGGGACACAGGGGTCTCACCACTCTTGGAAATAAGGGATGGTCCTACCATCTGGAATTTTTGGGTGGAAACTCCAGGGCCAAAATATGGTGGACTAAACACAAGTGTGCTGGTTGGGAATGACCCATTAACAGTGCGCTAAACATAAAGGCATTTAGTTATTTCACAGACAAAAAGTCTGGAGGTAGACAGTTTCAGGGTCTAGATAGTTCCAAGGCCAAGGAAGCATCTCAAGGATGTCCAGTATCCAGCCACTTCCAACCTTCCCATTCTGCTATCCTGTTTGTGGGCTTTTTGTCATTTTCCTTGTTGCCTCACAGTCACAATATAGTTGCTACAGCCCCAAGCATCACATCCTTAATGAAGTTAAAACAGGAAGAAAGTGTTGGGTGGTGGGTAAAAAAAAAAAAAAAAAAAAAAATCTTTCTTCTTGAGTTCTTTTAATCTGGGAAGGAAATCTTTCCCATGATCTCCTTGGAAGCATTTCCCTTCACATCTCATTGACCAAACTGGTCATATGTCTGCTTTATGCTGCAAAGAAGGTGTCAAAAATGAGTTATAGCAAAGAGTAGTGAGATAACGTGACTCATTTAGCCCGATCTTAATCTCTCCTTGGGGCTGGACCTATCACCTCCCACCCAAAACCAGGGTTCTGCTGTTGAGGATTCAAGGGTCCAGCTATTGGGGGTGTTGCCACAGTGAAAACCTCTTCTTCTTTCAGAAATCCCACTAATGAGGTCATAAAGGGATTAAAACAGAGAAGGGCATAAACACACGAGGACAGGATAGGTGACTAGAAGGCAGAGAAGGAGGGATGCAGCTGGGTTTTAAAAGCTGAAAGGTGGCTGATAGGTGGAGTCCCGCTGATCTGGCCAGAGAAGGCTGACAGCAGAGTGCAGAAGGCAGGCTGATTGCACCCCAGAGCCCTGGCAGGACTGGGTCCTCCGCAGGGGCACAGAAACCTCTTCCCCAGGTCCGTTTCCCCCCTCCACTCCCATAGAGGATTCTGAGGGGAAGAGATGGAACCAGGGAAGCTCTGGCCTCAGGACTGGGCTTCCACACAGAAAACAAGGGCATCAAGTATAAATCTAGTTATGGAACAGTGAGACCCCCCAGACCCCTCCCCAACCTGGCGCCTAGAAGCAGCTTCTTGGGACAGAAGACAAAAGATTTCTTAACTTGGGAAGTGCTTCTCACTCTGACTTGGAAGTGCCATGACAAAAGAGAAAAAAACCCAGAGATACCAACTTTGGGGTTCCCAGCAAAAGTCATGGCTCCACCCAGGCACCCCACTATGCGACAGGCCCTGCCCAGACACACAGAGCTTCCACTGCTTAAATATCAAGGAACTCAGACAAACAGGAAAAGGTCCTCTGGGGAAATGCCGGCGTTCCTTGTCTGGGGACCTAGTCTTGGCTCTGTCAGGAGCTGGCTGTGTGGCTTTGGCAAAGTCCCTTCCCCTCTCTGGGCCTCAGTTTCCTTGTAGTTTAGGGGAATTTTTATGGCTAGGAACTTGCCTCAACACATCTCCCACCTGGGCATGGAGGAAAATGAGATGCTATGGGGTCTCTGCTCTGCTGGAGAAATTATTCCAAAAACCTTTGACTTATTTTATGGGTCTCACCTGGATGACCTAAAGGGTGTGTGTTTCAGGGGCAGAAGAAAATTTATCAGGCCTGGAGGTACGGGAAATTCCAGCACCTTCCTCCAAAGGGCACCCTTGAAACTGTGAATTGCAGTGGATGATACTGGCTTTGAGCACTCACAGAGTGCCTGGTACTTTATACACATTGTCTTTTATTTCCTTATTCTCTTTGTGACCTTAGAGGACACCCTTAACCATTCTGTGCCTTAATTTCCCCATCTGTGATATGGGATATAGTCGAGACTGCTAGTTGTTCCTCAGTATCTTCTCCTACTTCCATAGCAATGGACTCGTGGCTGAGCACAGGCTGACTCAATAAAAACTACATTTCCCAGCCTCCCTTGCAGTTGGGTGGCCATGTGACCAAGATCTGGCCAATAGGATGTGAGCCTAAGCTATGGAGCCAATTTCTAGTTTGTACTGGAAGGGAAGGGATGTGCCTTTCCCCTTTCCTTTCCCCCCTGGGTGGAATGTGGGTGTGAGTTCGAAGCATCTGGCACCATGGGACCAGGGCAACACCCTAAGGAGGGGAGAACAGCAAGTTAGCAGCCTGGACACTGGCAGTAAGGAACTGCCGTGTCAGCCCCAGCCTAATAAGGTGGTTGTAAAGATTCAGTGTGGTAGGATATGTAAATCACTTAATACAGGGTTTGCAACGAAGTAAGCATTCTGAAATTGTAAGCTGTTTTATAATTATTATCAACATTATTATTATAACCATAACTCTAAAAGAGCCTATGCAGGAAGGAATCTTAAGCCCCATTTTTCAGATGAGAAAACAGAGGCCCAGGGAGGTAAAGTCCCTGCCCGAAGATCCAGAGGGGAATAGCAGAGCCAGACCTGTGAATCTGGGAAGGAATGAAGAGAAGCAGTGGACTTGGAGCAGGAGTGAGGGTTGGGGGCTGGTGGTCCCAAATGCCTATGCCAGCCCTGCTGCCTGGTTAGTTCAAACCCACCCCAAGGTGTTTTCTCCAGTCTGCTTGTGGCTCTAGCGCGGCGGGCCCTAACCAGGGCTGCTTTTGCACCGCAGGAGACATTTGGCAATGTCTGGAGGCATTTTGATCGTCATGACTGGGAAACAAGGCCAGCAACTGGCATCCAGTGGGTGGAAGCCGGGGGTGCTGTGAAGCATCCCACAAGGCACAGGGCACCCCCACCACAGAGAATTATCTGGCCCCAAATGTCAACAGGGCTGCGGTCGAGAAGCCCTGGTGTAACGGAAGGATGCCACCACTTACCTGGCGCCCAGGGCAGGCGGGCGGCCTCGGGGCTTCCAGATAATGGGCAGGATTCTTTGGTTTCCTCTGCTGGAAGGCGGCCCTCCGCCCACCGCATCTGTACACCCCTCGCCCTCTCTGTCCGCACAGGCCCATTAGCGGGGCCAGGGGATTTTCATCAAGGGGAAGCTCACCTCATTCCGTTCCTGCTGCTCACCCCGGCCGCCTGGGGACGTGTTCCGACAGCTCTGCCTTCCTCCCCACCCGCCCGTCGCCAGCGAGGCCAGTTTCCGGGTGGTGGGCGGAGGGCATGGTGCCATCCTGACGCGGTCCGGTTTTCCTGGACGGGGGAAGGGAGCGGGATTCTGCTCCTGGAATGCAGGGCCCGCGCCGCCAGGCTGCCCGTCTGTCCGTCTGTCTGTCCAAGGGAAGACTGACCGCTGATAAAGGAGTGCGGACTGTTGAGAAAACTGCATCCTGGAGAAAAATCCAAATTTCTCCTCTCCAAATTCCCAAGCTTCCAGAACCTTCTACCCCAGCCACACAGAAACTAAGAAACTGAAGCAAAAGCTAACCCCCTGAGGAACTCCAGAAATTTGCTGAAAGTTCGAGAGGAAGTGGTGCCCATGCTAAGGCATTCAGAGGCACATCCTGGCCCGGCTGTCCTGCCGGTGGGCCGTCATCCGTTCTCGTGGATGCGGCCTGCACCCACAGCGGCAGGCATTCCCCCGCGCTCTCCAGACCTGTTCGCTGACCTAATGGCTTCCAACCGCCAGCGCCTGTGTCTCTTTGCTGAGGGCCTTCTCTGGCCACTGCGGCCCACTGAGCCCTTGCAGGACAAGTGGGAGGTACCTGAGAGTCCTCGCCCTGGTAGCAGCCCTCAGTCAACCTGGCCACAGAGTTGGTGGATAAAGTCCCCCAGTCTCCTTGCCCCATGGTGGGAATAGCTCGGCGGCCGGTTCTAGACTGGCTCCCCGAGGTCCCCCGGGGCATTGAGCCCCACTTGCCCACAGCAGTAACCTGCGCAAAAGGTGCCCAGGGTGGGCTGCCCCCCCTTCCCTGTCTCACGTCCCCACACCCTTGCTGCCTGAGATCACCTCCCAAATGAGCGACTGGAATCCTTGTCTCAGCGTCTGCTTCCGGGGTCCCCAGCCTGAGCCTGACATGCACTGCGGGTCAGACGCACCCTTATTTAGGGATCAGAATGAACGCGCTGCCCGCTCTAGGAACCCACAATGGAAAACTGGACACCACTCAAGTGGTCACGTGAATGCAGCATAGCACCCGGTGATGGAGCCCGGGGCTGTGAGGAAACACAGGGCTTGCGGTCAAAAGCCCCCAGTGGAGGCCGGGCACGGTGGCTCACGCCTGTAATCCTAGCACTTTGGGAGGCCGAGGCAAGTGGATTGATCAAGGTCAGGAGTTCGAAACCAGCCTGAGCAAGAGCGAGACCCCGTCTCTACTAATAATGGAAAGAAATTAATTGGCCAACTAAATATATACAGAAAAAATTAGCCGGGCATGGTGGCACATGCCTGTAGTCCCAGCTACTAGAGAGGCTGAGGCAGGAGGATTGCTTGAGCCCAGGAGTTTGAGGTTGCTGTGAGCTAGGCTGATGCCACCGCACTCTAGCCCGGGCAACAGAGTGAGACTCTGTCTCAAAAAAAAAAAAAAAAAATTCCCCAGTGGCTGCCCTCTGCTCCCAGGCCAAAGTCCAGGGTCCCCATTGTGGCCCTCAATGCCCTACACCATCTGCCGTTGCTCTGCCTCCCTGAGCTCACCTCTCCCCACTCTGCTCCAGCCATACTGGCCTCCTGGCTGGTTCCCAATTATGTTGGACACATTCCTGCCTCAGGGCCTTTGCACTTGCTGTTCCCTCTCCCTGTATGCTTTTCCCTGGATCTTCCCGTGGCCGGCTCCTTCTGCTGGTTCAAACCTTGACTCAAACATCACCTCTTCAGGGAGGCCATCTAACCACCCAGTCCCCACCTCTCCCACCAGTCACTGTCTCCATGTTACCCTGTTATGTTTACTTCATAGCACATATCACAGCTTGAAGTTTCTTTACTTATTTATTGAATGATCCCCAAATATGAGCTCTACAAGTATGAACAAGAGCTATGTCCCTGGTGCCTGGAACAAAACCTGGAGCGGAGCAGGTGCTCTACGGATGTTTGTTGGATAAGTTAATATTTACGTGATTGGGGAAAATAATGAATGAATGAAGGAATGAATGACATAAGGACATTTAACAGGGGAACCAAACCTTGTCTTAAAATCAGGGAAGGCATCCCTGAGGAGGTGATATTGGAGCTGAGCTATGAATGGGGATGGGGTGTTAACTGAACCGAAGGGGCAGTAAGAGCTACCCAGGCAGAGGGAACAGTGTGTGCGGAGGCCCAGGGCACATCCCAGAGGACACAACAGAACTGTGCAGAGGAACACACCAGCTGTCACCAAAGGTTTTCCTTAACACTTTCCAACCTACTATGTGTCGGGCTCACAGGTACATGGAACACAGAGCAGGCAGGTTGCTGTCCCCCTGGAGCTCCCAGAATGGTGGGAGGACAGACACCAACCAAAGAGTAGGACAGATGTTTATTCCAAAAGGTTGAGTTGCCATTGCAAGGCCCCTGTTACGGCCCCCTGGGAATGCTCATTTTCCAGAATACCCCAGCTGGATGCCCTGTAGAAACACATTTGGCACACACACACACGCACACTCCCCACCCCAAACGAAGAATCCCCTGCATTGCCTATCAAAAGTAGGCAAAAAAGACATTCAGTATAGCTCCTTTTTGTTTTTAATAACTTAGTTAATCATCCTCTACCAATGTGATCATCATTAGCATGGCGCTGCAATTTCCTGACTTCAAGAAAGAATGAAACAGCTATGCCATTTATATTACAATGAATACTCCCATATAAATTCTACCCCTCCAATTTGGCAAGAGCCAAAGCCAGGCCCAGTCACCTAATGGGTTCTATATTAAGTGCTGGGATGGTGCCAGGTTTTATCTCCTGGCCTCCCAGTTCAGGGCTCATGTTTTGCCCCTCCCAGCAGTCAGGAAAAGTTTCCAGCTGGATACTCAAGCCTGTCCTCCCCTGTGTGGTCACAGCAGAATTGGTCTCACTCCACGGCCCCACCTCATCAAAGTGTCCGGCACCAGCAACTCCGGAAGAGCCTCTTCCTCCTGCCTCACTGGGGCCTCCGTTAGAGAGTCCTTGAGTGTCTGACCAGCTGCAGTCATGGAGCTCAAACTCAGCAATTAGGCAGTGATAAAAGGACTCTGAGGCCATGGAGCTTGATGTCCTTGCTGTCCCCCAGACAGAAGTCACTTGCCTCCAGGCACACACTCCAGGTCCTTCAACAGAGGGGGTTTAACACAGGGAACTGGTTACACAGGTGGTGGAGCAGTTGAGAAGCCACAGGAGGGAGTGGCAATCCAGCAGCCGAAAGCTGCTATTGTCCTTGGGGCTGGAGGGACAGAGGAGGAGGTAGTGTCACCAAAGCCCAGAAGCCAGCTGACCAGAGAGGGCTAGAACCAGGGAGGATCTGCCCGGTGGGAGCTGGACCACAGAGGTATACATCTAATGCCCAAAGCACAGAGAGAGGGTGGAAATGTCTGGGTTTCTCTTTCCCCTCCCCTCCCCTCCCCCCCCAAAGCCACCTCCCACTGGCCAGATCAGGAGGAAGTGGAGAGCACGTGAAGTGGGGAGGTGTACTCCTGCCATGCAGAGCTGCTCCACAGTGTATACATATTTCAAAACATTATGTTGGACACCACAAATAAATACAATTTTTATTTTGTCAATTTATAAAAATTCTTGGGGGAAGGGAGCGGGTGATTAGGAAAAAATATCAAAAAGGGCTCCTGGGGTGGGAGAAAGTTGAGACACACTGTATTAGAGTGAAGCATGGAGCTACGGGACTGCCTAGTAGGGAGGGGCCCTTAATCCGGCCTGGGAAATCACAGAGTGCTTCCTGAAGGAGGAAGCATTTCAATTCACTCTTAAAGGATAAGGAAAAGTCAGCAAACCCTTTCTGTAAAGGGCCAAATAATAAATATTCAGGCTTCATGGGTCTCTGTCACAGCTACTATTGTAGATCTAAAGCAGCCATAGATAAAACTTAAATAGATGTGGCTGTGTTCCAATAAAACTTCATTGACAAAACCAGGGAATGGGTCAGAGTTGGTCCCTGGGCCATAGTTTACTGACCTCTGAGCTAAATGATGGAAGAAGGAGAGGCAGCCAGAGGGCACAGCTTGAGCGGAGGTGTGGAGGTGTGGAAGGAGCCGAGAATTAGGAAAGAGCCAGCCCTGTGGTTTTCCCTCTCCCTGGGGCACGGGAAAGAGACTCAGGCTCTGACACAAGCTGAGTGCAGGATCCTGAATTCATTCGATCCACAAGTATTGACTGAGTGCCTACCACGGGCCAGGCACTGTTCTAGACCCTGGAACATTGAACAAAACAGGTGTTCTCGTGGGGGAGACAGACAGTAAACACACAGACAAATGAACAAACAAATAAGCAAAAACGTGCAGCTTCCTCACTCGTTGTGCGACCTCGAAGAAGTTACTTAACCTCTCTGTGCCCCTGCAGGATGATGCAAACAAATGCGGGCCCAGCACACAGTGTCTGTTCTATAAACGCTGCTGCTGCTATTATTTTAAGTCACCATGCAAACAAATACACACTTCTTAAAAACTGGTGACAGGAACTACACAGGAACAGAGCAGGTGCGTGAGAGAACAAGGGGACGACGTTGGATCAGGTAGACTGACAGGGCCTCTGAGGAGGTGGCAGTCAGAGCTGCCCTGGATCACACCCCGTGAGCCGATGTCCTAGAATTAGTAGTGTTTGCAGCCCCCATGCCCTGCGGCCTCGCAAGAGGCGGTTAATTAAAAATACCTGCCTCTCTGGAGTGCAGGAAGGTGTCTTCTCTAATTAGTGTGTGAGCGTAAAGTGCTTTGAAATCCGAGGATAAAAGGGGAGCTAGGGGTGAGGCTCTGGTCACGGGGCCAGGGCGCCCCACTGGGAACTGATCCATGAACCCGAGAGCTAGACTCATGCCCACGCTTGCAGGCCTGCTGGAGCTGACCCTCTCTCACGGTATAAGTGGAATTTAGGGCGGTGGGAAACACACCCACCTACGGTGGGGTGAGAGGAGCTAGACAGGGGTGTTGGAGCTAGACTTCGAGGTCATGCACTCCAAGCAGTGGACCCAGCACATGGCAACTAATGGTGCCAAGTCCGTGTGAGCTGTGTCCAATCTGGTTGCATTATTGCTTCTGATGCTGTTGTTGTTACCTGTCACTTACTAGCTGGGTGACCCTAGGTGAGTTACTGACCCTCTCTGAGCCTCAGTTTTCTCTTCCGGGCCTCAATGTTCTGTTCTTTAAAATGGGACGGTTATAGCACAGCAGTGCCAAGTGCAGGTAAAGCACATGGCATAGAGCAGAAATAAGAAGGCTTCCGTCAGCAGACACTCGGAGAGCAGTGCTTGTGCCGGGAGCTGCTTCGAGCACACTGTATGTGTTCGCTCATTTAACCTTCACAGATATCACTCCCATTTTCCAGACAAGGGCCCCAGGGCCACCAGGAGCGGCCATGCACTTCCCAGCTCTAGTGGGCTTCATCGCACAGACCATGATGTGAACAGCAGCCTTGAAACTGTGATGCACAGAGAGGTTAAGTTACTCGCCCAAAGTCACACTGCTAGTGCTTGGCAGAACCAGGACTAGACCCCAGGCACACTGGCTCTGATCTCAGGGTCAGTGTCGGCCCTGGTCAAGGTGGCGGTTGTAACGGCGGGCTGCTGGGATGCAGAGAACTGGTTTTCCCTTTGCCCAGGCAGGCAGGGGTCAAGTCTGGATCTGCCCATCTCTCATTCCTCTCTATGCCAAGAGCTGGTATGTTTCTGTGGATTTTTGATGTTCTTGTTGCCTCCTAATTGTATAAGAGCAACACTGGTATGTTTTGGTGTGCTGTGCATACTGCAGTCCTAGCGAGCTTTTGAACATGCTGGGACATCAAGCCTCAAAGATTGACACTGAATGAGTCGCTCCCTCCATGATCACATGCTCAAGGTCTTCACTCAACAGATGGGCTCAGAGAGGCAAAGTGGCTGGCCCAAAGTCACACAGCTGGGAAGTGGCAGAGCTGGACTCCAACCTCATTCTTAATTCCCACAGCTGATGTCTCAAATTGGTGGCCCATGGGCCAATGCGGCCTGCAGACTGTTTGATTTGGCCTGCATGATGTTTTAAAGATTAGAATTTATTGTCAGTATGCAAAGAAAGGGATATATCCAGCGATAACATTCAAAATATTTGACCACGCTGGCCTGGGCATTGCCCATTCAGAGTGGATGCTCGTGGGCCAGCTGCAGCCATGGACGGTGCAAGAAAAAGCAATAAAAAATCAGATCTGGAAAAGGCAAAACCATGGAGACAGTAGGAAGGTCGGTGGTTGCAGGGGTGAGCGGTGGGGAGAGAAGACGAGGCAGAGCACAGAGGACGTTTTAAGACAGTAAAGCCACGCTGCGTGCGATGACAACGGGGGATCCGTGTCAGCATGCCTTTGCCCAGCCCAGTAGGACGTACAACACCAAGAGTGAACCCTCACGTAAACCGCGGACTTTGGGTGACAGTGATGTGTCAGTGTAGGGGCGTCAATCGTAATGTGTGTCTCTGGTGGGGGTAGTGGAGACCGTGCATGTGTGGGCAGGGGACATATGGGAATTAATTCTCTGTACCTTCCTCTCGAGTTTGCTGTGAACCTAAAACTGCTCTAAAAAATAAATTCTAGGCCAGGCGCGGTGGCTCACGCCTATAATCCTAGCACTCTGGGAGGCCGAGGCAGGTGGATCGCTCAAGGTCAGGAGTTCGAGACCAGCCTGAGCAAGAGTGAGACCTGTCTCTACTAAAAAAACAGAAAGAAATTAGCCGGACAACTAAAAATATATAGAAAAAATTAGCCGGGCACGGTGGCTCATGCTTGTAGTCCCAGCTACTTAGGAGGCTGAGGCAAGAGGATGGCTTGAGCCCAGGAGTGTGAGGTTGCTGTGAGCTAGGCTGACGCCACGGCACTCACTCTAGCCCGGGCAACAGAGTAAGACTCTGTCTCAAAAAAATCAATAAAGTCTATTTTTAAAAAAATTTAGAAAGTCTGACTCCGCTGCTCCCACGTTTTCACGGGGCCGCAGGGGCTGCTGCTGAGCTCCAAGCACCTCCTTAAACTGAGCATGTGCGCCTGAGTCCGCCAGTGCCCTGAGCCTGCCCCCTCGCAGGGCATCACCCACCCAGTCCTGAGGGCATCTGCACCATGACTCAGGCAGGAAGAGGATTCTTCAGAAGTTCCTGGGTGAAAGTGTGGCCTGCGGGACCCGCCAATGCGGAGAAGACAGGAGGGGTGACAGCTGCCTTGGTCAGACCCTGCTCACCATCTCCCCACCTGGAGCCTCCTGTGCATTTTCCACGGGGCAGAGTGAGCCGCTCCTGATTCACCCTCTGTCTGCCTGGGCCTGCCGTGGGCGGGGTCCTGCCATGGTGCCCAGCCTCTGAAGCAGCCATGCGCTGCCACTGAGGTAGGCAGAATCAAGGTCTGGGAGTCTGAAAGGATGCCAACCTGCAAGATTAGGATAAAAATGGGCAGGACATGAAAAATCAGAAGCTGCTAACTACCCCTAAGAAATTATCCCTGAGATCACGCCCTTTCTGAGTTTACTTGTATCACCAAGCATTCATTTAACTAACATTTTTTGAGCACTGACCATGTCCAGAGGAGGCCTCAAGCAGAGAAAGCAGGACAGTTGAGGGGCTGGTTCAATGGCCAGCTGAGGCTCAGAGAGGGGAAGTGACTTGCTCAAGGCCACGCAGCAATTAGATGATGAAGCACTGACTTCTAACTCTAACGCCTGAGCTTTTCACCCCTCTGCTGTACTACTTCACTTTCACATTGCCAAAATTTTAAAGTCTCGCCCCAGAATATGTTACCAAGAGATGGTAAACAGATATTTGAAGACAAAAATAATGTGGTGGACATGATGATATGCCACTCAGAACCTTCTTCAAGGAAGGCCTTGCTGCTCAGCTGTGGAGAGTGTGGTCAGAAAATGTGCTATTTTTCACATTTAAAAAAAAATGCAAAACTGTCAGCGTGAGGGCTCCGAGTTCCATGTGGAGTAGACATGGCAGAAGCAGCTGGATGATGGAGGCAGTGCTGGGTGGTTGTCCCCCTCATCAAGCAGTGACAGGGACCCCACGCCCAGGATCACACTGCTGATGTTAGACACAGGACAGACCTCCAGCCGAGGGACACCCCCAGCCCTGCAGTGGGGGCTCTTGGGAAACCACAGGCCCGAGTCCTAGTCCCACTCAAAGCAGAGGAAGTCGGGCTTGGGAAACTGAGGCCCCTTGGATATTACGCTCTAGAGACTGTGCACAGGCGGGAGGCCCCGACGCCTCTCCTCATCTCCCTGAATCTCAATACGCTCCGGAGCAGGCTCTGTTGGTTGCCCACAGAAATATCCAGCCCTTTCCTTCTGGACACCCCAGTTCCATTCTAGTCCCTGCCTTCTTCCCACTCGCCATGTGCTTTGGAGGCCAGGGCAGGTCCCCGCTCTAGTCCTAGAAAGTGGGCTGTGATTGGTTTATGCCAATCATTCACCTTGCTGGTGATTGGCTTAAAGGTGGGCATGTGACCCAGTCTGGCCAATGAGAATGGAACCTGCAGGAGGTCCACTAGGGACTCTTGGAAAAGGTTCCTTGCTCTTGACACCAGAGAGAGGGTGTCTGTTCTCTTCTGGACTTGGTGCAGATAAGATGCCTGGGGGGCCAGGAGCCTCATAGGACTAGGTGGGGAGCTAGCCTGGAGACCTGCCAAAGATGGCAGGCTGGAGTGATGCAGAGAGCCCATGTCCTCAGCGATGCTGTGAGCTAGCCACTGAATTATTTAATTCTAAACCACCCAACTTCTGGGCTTCCTATTATCTGGTGTATATGAATAAATTTCTTATACCTTAAGCCACCTGGGTTGGGGTTTTTTGTTATTTGCAGCCAAAAGCATCCCAATGATGATTTGGTCCCTGTGCCCTCCAAGTTTAAGTCATTGAATCACAGCATGTCACAGCTGGATGTCCCAACAGGCTATCTCTCAAACTATTTATTAGTGATCCCAGAGTCTAGTCTTCAAATGAAATCTTACCCAAGTGTACAATTTATACTACAGATAAAAAGAGATGTTGCTTAAGGGAGAGAGGAAGCTAGGGGAGAGGGAAGCAGAATCCCACCCACAATGCCTGCTGCCCAGTCGTTCAACAATGTTTCTTGAGCATCTACTATGTGCAGGCCCTGAGACACTGCAGTGAACAAAACAAACAACCCCTGCCTGCGTGGAGCTGGCAGTCAAGCAAGCAGCAAATTAGTTTGCAGGAACTGGGGGAACTCTGAGAGCACAGAGTGAAGGGCCTGATCTTAACTCAGGGGTGCCAGAGGAGGTTTCCTTGTGGAAGTAACATTGGAATGGCCTAGAACATTCTTCTCCCTAGAACATCCTAGCTACCTTTACAGCTCCCTCTCACCTGCTTCCGGCCTCTGCTCAAATGTCATCCCTGCAGAGACCCTCCTTGACCATCCTGGCTAAACCCACACTCCACGTCACTCTTGATCTCTTTAGCCTGCTTACCTTTCTTCACGGCACTTACCACTACTTGATACTACGTTATTACCCGGTCATTTGATAATCTGCTGTCGTCCGTCTTCCCCACTAGAATACGACCTTCGTGAGAGGACAGGTTTCATTTATCGACTGCACCACTATACCCAATGCAACTAGAACAAGGCCTGGCATGTGGTATGATAGGCACTCAATATCTGTCACAAGAAAGTCACTTCATGTGTCCTCAATGAAACAGTGATCATAAGAAAACCCCCTTCACGTAAATGGAGTAAGGGGCGGCAAACCCTGGGAACAGGCGCGGCCGTGGCAGGTGCTGAGCAAACACGTTGCTGTCATGAAAGAATGACAACCAAGTTCTGAAGGACGAATGTGAGTGAGTGATGCATTTGGGGTGGCGAAGGCGTGTTTCACATAGAGGGAAGGGCACGTGCGTGGGCCCGCGGTAACAGTGGGGACCTGGAGAGAAGGCAGCGAGGGGGAGGAAGAGGATGGCAGGAAGCGAGGGGGAAGCAGTCCACGCAGGGCTGGGGAAACCACACAGGGCCTGTGGGAAACGAAAATGCAGAATCCCGTATTCTGAAAGTGTTGAGAATTTCAAGATGGCCTTAGCAGAGCGTGAAACCAAGCCTGGGTGCTGTGTGACCGCACAGGCCCTGCGCCCACGAAGCTGGCCCTGAAGCTATGGTTGGGAGCCGGGTGTTATTTTCTGTTCAGGTGAGAAATGGAGACTCAGAGACACGAAATGAGTCTCTGAGTCCCACAGAGAGCCAGTGTGAGAGCCAGGATTCGAATTCAAGTCTTGTTCTCACAACTGCCCTTTGGCTGGGAGGGCCACGGAGGGACAATGGTGGCTCTGGATGCCCGGGGCCTTGGGGACCAGGAGTAGGGGTTTGCTGCCCTGAGATCCAGCAGTCAGCAGACCAAATCCCATTCCCTTCCCCCTCTCGTTTTCACAGCGGTGCCCGGATCCGGACGCTCACTTTCCCAGCTGCAAGCGTGTGCCCGTGCGGAGAGTCCTGGCGGCGCTGGGAAAGCTTTGACTTTGGGATGAAGGGGGTGGATGTGGCTG
This sequence comes from Lepilemur ruficaudatus, assembly GCA_963574885.1. Classification (NCBI taxonomy): domain Eukaryota; kingdom Metazoa; phylum Chordata; class Mammalia; order Primates; family Lepilemuridae; genus Lepilemur; species Lepilemur ruficaudatus. Next base: position 74,950 of record CAUYRT010093681.1, read on the forward strand.
GTGCTGTCCTTTCTACTTCCTACCTTGTGAAGTGCTGCACGGCCATCCCATATCCCTGGGGGACAAGCCAAGAGGACTGCGGGATGCCAGCATGACCCTGGTCTTCTCAAGCCCCTGCACCAAGACCAACAACTGCCTCCCTCTGAACTTGTATTAGGTGGCATAAGCACTTGCTGGTGTGAGCCACAATTTCCAGTTACTTGCAGCCAGATGCATTTCTTCCTGTCACAGTCACCTCCCCAGGACCACAGGTTGTCCCAGATTCCCACTATCCATGTGGAGATACTGAGGTCTGGGGTGCAGAGAAAACTTCCCCGGGGTCACATGGTGGGGTCACGAGTTTAGTGACTCACCATCCAGTGCGCCCTCTGTTCAAGCCACACCTCCTGGTCCATTTCCTTTCATTCAGGCTGCTGTAAGCATGGCCAACAGCTGCCTTGTAAATTAAACACTTCTCATGGAGACAGTGACGTCCTTGCCCCTGAATCTTCCCGGTCTCTTACGCAAATAGCCCCGGGCCACCTGCCTCCATGCCTTTGGACCCAGGACAGCCTCTCCACATCCTTTAAAAAGATGAGATGATCAAATGTAGACCCAGTGCTCCTGGAAAAGTGTGAGTCACGCATCATGGAGCAGAAGGTTCACAGCCAGGAGTGCCCCCGTCCAGCACCCCAGGCTTGCATCAAGCTTGTTCACTGCAGCACTGACTCATTTTCAGCTTGCGGTCAGCTCTGACACTCAGATCATTTTCTGCTCATCTTGTGCCCGGCTAGTAGCCTTTAATTAGGTGCTGTCAACTTCCTGTCTCTGTCCATGTTGTCTTTTTTAGCGGATTGTATGAATACTAAAGACGTGATGATGATGATGATGATAGCAGTTAGCACTAAGTGCTTTAAATGAATTTAAAATTTTTTTCTCAAAAATCACTGTCTGAGATAACAAGTATTATTATTTCCATTTCACGGACAGGAAATCTAGGGCTTCAAAATTTAAGTCATTTGCCTGGAGTAACAGAGCCAGGAGTGCTTGGTGGAGCTGGAATGTGACCATGAGTGCGTTTGACCCTGGAGTCCGGCTCTAAAGCCTGGAGCCAGCCGGGTCTATTAGGATAGGTTCGGAGGCTTCATTACAGCAGTTTAGATTATGACATTTATTGTTTGTTTAAAAGGCCTCTAGAGACGGGAGGCCTCATGGCGTACTTGGCACCTCAACGTTGTCATAGGGCCCTGGGCTCTTTGCACCGTCCCTCTGTCCCATCAATAGCAAGTCAGCAACTCGTCCCCAGCCTGGTCCTCACGTCACAGATGGTTGCCACAGCTCAGCCATCACCTCTTCACATAACAATGTCCACTGCAGGCGTGGAAGGAAAGGGGCAAACAGGTCTCTCTTCATCTGCCTCTTTCTTACCAGAGAGGAGACTCTTTCCCAGAAGTCCCCAGCAGAGCTTCCCGTCAGCCACACTGGGTCATGTGACCACCTCTGGACCAGTCACAGGTCCAGGAGAATAAGATGGCCATGGTTGGCAGAAACCAAAGGTGTGTTTCACCCTGGGCTAGACACATGGCCGCTGAACATAGCCACGGGTCTGTCAGTAGCAGGGAAGAGGGACTGGTAGTTGGCAAGGCAACCCCTGGTACCTGATAGCCCAGCATTTTAAAACATTCAGCACAAGCAAGCAGTCTTTTCTGCAAGATTATCGTAGGTGGCACATGGCTGAAGTTGTGTGTGTGCTTGTGTTTTTAATAGTTTTAGCATTTATTATATATTTAAGTGCATTTTAAAAAATACCTCTACAGCTAACATCAATCAGAGCCATGAATTCATGAATATTTTTCTCAGGACAAAACAACTATATTTAAGGATTTTTGAAAAAAAATGTGAGTTAAAGAAAAATATTAAGTAAATAATAGATCATTTGCTTCAAAATTTAGCAATTATAAGAATAAGAAACAGTGCTCTACGTTATCCTGTTTGGCACTTTTTCCAGCTTCTCAGAGGCATTCTGCCTGCAACCACTCTCCTGAGGAAAATAAACACCCACAAAGATTTTTGCATCATCTGCAAATACGATTCAAATAAAGCCTTGAGCTCAAATATAATCCAGGCTTCCACAGCCGGGAAGGGCAGGCATCTCGACTCCAATCCTTTCCTGGTATTTCTCCGCTGTCTTAGTGGTTTTATGGTTTTATGAGGTCTGCCCCTCCTCTTATAAGCTGCCATAAATCCAGTTTCTGAAAGAATAAGATATAAATAATAAACAGAGTGACCCATTGAGATTTCTTGTCCTTGTCAGGAATTTTTCAAATTTTCCTAAGACATGAAATGTTTTCATCTAAACAAGAATTTGGGAGGCCATCATAAGAACCGGACAAATTATGGCCCAGTGATACAGTGACATGTGTCATGGCCTTTGTTAATAGGAATGAGGTAGATCAGGGGTCCCCAGTCTTTCTGACACCTTGAAACCAGCGACAGGTTTCAAGAAAGACGGTTTGGGCAGAGCTCGGACGGTGATGCGGGCGATGGGGAGTGGCTGTAGATACAGATGAAGCTTTACTCACTGCTGCTCACCTCCCGCTGTGCGGCCTGGTCCCTAAGTTTCACGGAGAGGACTTTCCTTCTGACAGTGGAGGGAGGGGGGTGGAGCCTGCTCTGTGGGCGGGGGTGGGGGACCACAGGGGTAGATCACTGTGTGCTGACATCAAAAGACCTCCAGGATCTACCGCTATATGAGGAGAGCAAGGCGCAGAGCAGTCTGTATGGCATGAACCAGGGGCCAGCACACTTGGCCACACGGTAAATACTTCCAGCTTTGAGGCCGCACCGTCGGTGTTGGAACCACTCAACTTTGCCATCATAGCACAGAAACAGCCACAGACAGCATGTCGACAAATGGACTAGGCTGTGTCTCAATAAAACTTTATTTGTGCACACTGAGATTTTAATTTCCTATAATCTTCATGTGTCATAAAGCAGTGTTCTTTCAGTTTTTAAACAATCATTTAGAAATGTAAAAACCATTCTTAGCTTGCAGGCTGCACAAAAACAGGAGGTGGGATAGATTTGGCCTAAGGACTGTCGTTTGCCATTTCACCTATAAACCACTGATGCAAAATGAAATTTAGAGAAACATTGGAAACATATAGAGATATACTCGTGTGTGTGTGTGTGTGTGTGTGTGTGGACACACGTGGGTTCTACATCCATGGATTTAACCATCTGCGGAACGAAAATATTCAAAGATAAAAAATTACATCTGCACTGAACATGTACTGACTTTTTTTCTGGTCATGATTCTCTAAACAGTACAGTATAACAACTATTTACATAGCATTTATATAATATTTACATAGCATTTACACTGTATTAGGTATTACAAATAATCTAGAATTATTCAAATTACACAGGAGGATTGTGCAGGTTATATTCAAATACTACACCATTTTATGTCAGGGACTCAAGCATTTCTGGATTTTGGCATCAGTGGGGATCCTGGAATTCATTCTCCATTGGTACCGAGGAATGACCCTATACACAGAGAGAGAATGAAAGAGATCAAGGGTGTGTGTGGAGGGGGTAGAGAGAGTGAGAGAGAGATTTGCTTGTGTCTCTAAGAAAGGACACACTAAAAACTGGCAACAAGAACCGCTTCTGGCCGGGCGGTGTGGCTCACGCCTGTAATCCTAGCACTCTAGGAGGCCGAGGCGGGAGGATCGTTCAAGGTCAGGAGTTCAAGACCAGCCTGAGCAAGAGTGAGACCCCATCTCTACTAAAAATAGAAAAAAATTAATTGGCCAACTAAAAATATATGTAAAAAATTAGCCGGGCATGGTGGCTTGTGCCTGTAGTCCCAGCTACTCGGGAGGCTGAGGCAGGAGGATCGCTTGAGCCCAGGAGTTTGAGGTTGCTGTGAGCTAGGCTGACGCCACGGCACTCTAGCCTGGGCAACAGAGTGAGACTCTGTCTAAAAAAAAAAAAAAAAAAAAGAACCGCTTCTGAACAGGGGAACTGGGAAACGTCCGATGAAGGAAGAAGGAAGAAAGACTTTTCCCCATAGGCCCTTTTACACGGTTGGA